>WAAB01015499.1:0-39840 GCA_013389865.1 Piaya cayana | reverse complement strand
AGAAATAGAGAAGAGCCAGGGACTGTTAATGGATTAGTAACCAACAGGGAAACACCTGTGAAACACCCACTGGAAAACATCATGCCTGTTTTCAAAAAGGGTGAAAAAGAGGAATCTGGGAACTACCAACGGTCAGAATCACCTCTGTGTCCAGTAAAATCATGGAGAAGGTCCTTCCAGAAGATATGCTGAAACATATGGAATACAGGGAGGGAATTAGACACAGCCAATATGGCTTCAACAAAGGCAAATTGTGCCTGAAGAACCTGGCACCCTTCTACAATAGAGTGACTGCATCAGTAGACAAGGTAAGAGATATAAATGACATCTAGCTCAATTGCTCTGACCACCATAAAGGAGATTATAATCTAACAAGACAGGTGAGCACCCAATATCTTCACAGCGTATAGTTTTCATCATTCTCCTAAATCTCTAGCCGCTCTCTCAAGGTTCAAAAAAACCCACAAACAACCCAAACTAGTGACACTTCTAACACCTCACAGTGATCTCAAGGGTCTTTTACAACCAATTGATTCTATGATTCTACACCTGTAGAAGACCTACACAGCACCTTTTAGAAAATGGTAGAGATGAGAATTACAAGGTAGTTTTAATTTTATCTCCACCACACATACATCCCCAGCTGAGACACAACTAAAAAGTTAGTTTCTCCTAACACCATCCAGCAATAAAGCTTTTAGTAACTAGCTCAATCAGGGCTATAATTTCACAGCCTCTCTAATGGGCCTTTCTTATCAGAGTCATAATCCAGTTCTAAACTGATCAGTAATGAAGCAAGCCTTCAGTGATGCAGGCTCTCCTTTCACACAAGCCACTGGAGTTTATTGAACAGCGGAGCATACCCACAGGTTGCATGGGGAAATCTCTTTCCCAGTCTAAAGAACAGCAGTGCTGTTGCAAAGAGACTGTTCCATCACAGGAGGCAAGAGGTGGGCAGACAACTCCCAGGCTTATTTTTGTTGAGTGCTCTGCTTAAAACTAATCAGACTCTGTGGGAATTGGAGAATTGCAGTCAATCTATGTACATGAGAAAGGCACAATAAATGCATCTGCTTTGCTGTCTCAGCGTGAAGCCTGATCAGACGATAAATATATTTGCTGAACAGTATAACCACTGTTGTCATCATGGAAAAAAACAGTGAAGCAAGACTGATGAGAGAAAAATAAACTCTGAGTTTAAAAGTCAGTGGATGTAAATATCTGCTTCTTGTGGGAAGGAACATTTTTTTGCCCTTGTCTATAGATACTTTTATGGACATACTTGCAAAGTCATAGCCTTGACACACAGAAAGGAAGAATTCAAATGCTCTCTAGGGGTTTACAAGCTTAATGAAGTTAGCACCTTTGGTTAGTTGTTTGGTTTTTTTTTTACACAATTCAGTCTTATGAACAATTCATGATCTGGTAAGGAAATAAGGGTTAAAAGATTATGTAAACAGTGTTTCTGAACAGACAGGTTTCTTGGCTTTGAGCCCAAGATGTTACAGAGAAATAAGATTTAAGAGAACAAGCGCATATGGTATCAAGAATATGCCATGTGTAAACACCATCTTCAAAACACTATAGGGAATGATCAAAAAGACTATTTGTATAATAGGGGTAAATGGAATGTGTAGCCTGTACATCCCCTCTTGTTTAGCATCTATCCATTTTTCTAGTACCAAACTGGTGTTTATCTGCTCAATTTTTGTTTTCCATTTAGCACTGCACTACATCACTAGAAGGTTCAGATAAAATGAAAAAGATTAAGTGACATTGAAACCAAGGTGGCTAGTGTAACCCAGAATGTTCTGGACAACCTAAATACCTTTTACATTGACAAGGATGACCTTCAGCCCAGAATTGCCTTTTTTTATTGCTGAGTTGATGCAGTACTAAGGGAGAAGGAACACAAAATCCTGTGGTCTGCAAGTGTTAGACATCCTATGAACTATCACAGAATAGTTAGGGCTGGAAGGGACCTTAAAGATCATGTAGTTCCAATCCCCCTGCTATTAGCAGGGACATCCCACTAGATCAGGCTGCCCAAGGCATCACCTAACCTGGCCTCTAACACCTCCAGGGATGGGGCATCCGCAACTTCCCTTTGCAACCCGTTCCAGTGTCTCACCACTGTCATGGTGAAGAAATTCTTCCTAATGTCTGCGGATCAAAGAAAACTCCAAAGAACACTGACTCTACCAGTCAAACGCCAAAACACCCAATTATCCAAACAGCAAAGAGCAAAGACGTGATTTGTCACCGTTTTCACTTGCTGAGGTCCATAAATGCTTGTAAGCATTCAAATTGTTCATAGAAATGCTAATTTATAACATGAACATTGCATAAAATATGCTAGCTAGCATAGCTTGTGACTGCCATTCTGCAGTATTCTATGCTAGATGGCCACAGTTTATTAACACACAGTAGCTGTGCCTAGCAGAAGGCTATTCATTTATCACCTTGGGCCCATTGCAATCCCCTAAACTATTTTGGGATTCTCTGTTGATTTGTGCAAACAGAAGTATACCGGGACAACCACTGGCATTAATAATGAAGTGCAGCACATGTATATCTGATAAATGCAATAATTACCTCAGTAGGAATGAATTTTACTTAAAATGAAGCATCACATGCAAGTAAAACTGTTTCTCCATAGGAGTCTTGTTTACATGGGCATCAAAAGACAATAATTGTTACCTCTACAGAGCTAAGTTTTGATGAAAGGTTGCAAGTTTGACCCCTCCTATCAATACCTGCCAAATATACCAGGAACTGGTTGCATTTTTGCAGCTGACACTTCATGCTGTGAAATAAAAATGAAACATTATCTTTTTCCCTTGTGAACAGACACAAGTCAGTATGGGAATTTGTGACAGGTACTTCCCTAAGACAGGAAAACTAGAACCACACAGGAACTGGGGCACTGCCATTCTCATAAAGGTAATTCAATGTCTTACAAATATGCCAGAATAGACAGTGCCCCTGTTCAGGTATAAGAAATAAAACTGAAAAGAAATAGGGATTGTCCCAAGGTCACATGTACAATCTAGGAGTGAAAATGACAAAGGAATGCTAGGAACATAAATCAAGTTAAATGGATGAAATTAAAGTCATAATAAGCTAGAAAGCTCATTAAAATAAAAGAGCTAAAAACAAAATTAAAAATTTTAAGAGTGCTAATAAGCCACTGGAACAACTTATGTTGACATGTGGTAGATCTTCCATCATTTGCGTACTCCAGATGTACACAGGGCTTCTTTCCAACAAAGAACAGTTATTCACACAGTTGTGTGTTCAATACAAGAATTATTGAGTGAGACACTCTGACCTTTGTAGGGATATAGTTGGATCAAATTACCGCAGTAGTCTGATTTGATCCTGAAATTTCCATCCCAGAAGGGCCATATGCAATTGACAAACCAATAAACAGTACATCTGGTTGACTGCCTAAGGACAAAAAGAAAATTCCCATTCAGGGAATCAGAAACACTTGCTCTGGCACAGCTACTTGCAAAAGGCCACTTAAGATGGCACGTTGTGCTACTGCAAGCCTTGCTTTCACTGCTGGAACTTGTCCAGAGGAGAGCTGGTGAAGGGTCCAGAGAATAAGTCTTACGAGGATCAGTTGAGGGAACTGTGATTGTTTAGCCTGGAGAAGAGGAGGCTGAGGGGAGATCTTACTGCTTCCTACAACTGCCTGAAAAGAGGCTGTAGCAAGGAGAGTGTTGGTCTCCCAAGTAACAAGCAGTAGGACAAGAGGAAATGGTTTCAAATTGCACCAGGTTTAGACTGGATATTAGGAAACATTTCTTTGCTGAAGCAAAGAGATTGTGCACNGCTGAGGGGAGACCTTACTGCTTCCTACAACTGCCTGAAAAGAGGCTGTAGCAAGGAGAGTGTTGGTCTCCCAAGTAACAAGCAGTAGGACAAGAGGAAATGGTTTCAAATTGCACCAGGTTTAGACTGGATATTAGGAAACATTTCTTTGTTGAAGCATTGGAAGAGATTGTGCATGGAAGTGGTGGAGTCACCAACCCTGGAAGCATTAAAAAAATGTCTAGATGTGGCACTTCAGAATATGGTTTAATAAGCATGGTCTTGTTGAGTGGTTGGACTTGATGATCTTAGAGGTATTTTCCAAACCTTAATGATTCTATGACTCTCTGATTCTAGGTTCTGTTTATGAAGTGCCCATTTAATTGCCTGAGTTTTTTCTTTCTTCTACTATGATCAATAAAGAGAATCTGTGTGTACACACACTCTTGCATGTGCCTTTTGGTTTTAAGTGCTTAGGTTCTTTGTACAAATTTGATTGGTAAAGCAAAACCATAGAAGCCAGTAACACCCACTGCACAGCACACCTCTTGACTATTTACTGCCTACAGCAGCTACTTAATCAGCAAGTTTGTTTCCAGCAGACTGAGCCAACTGAAAAAATTCTTTACCTTTAACAAACTGATACCTTGCTGTTCACCCTAGAACGCTCCTTTTGTAAACAAGTGTTCTCCATCACCCTGTTACATTGTTTTATATCAGCACCCCTAGCTCCCAAGAAGCGTGGAGCTAAAATGAAAATGCTGAAGAGCTTCCAGCATGAAGTTGCTCTTTAGCGTAATTATTCCTGCTGCTAATAGCCTTCCATTACAGTCATGGCATAGGTTTTGCTAATCCATTACAAATGATTGGATGGAATTTAAAATACTGCTGCAAGTGCACCAGTTTTCACTTTGAGCTTGAATTGTCCTATTTCAAACCCTTTTGCCCTCCATAAGTGACAAGGTAGGCCATGTTACAACAGCTATTAGCTAAGGGAAGAGTTGAACTTGACACTTAGACCCTCCTCGGGGCTCACCTGCAAGCTGCTTTCCTGAAACAAATAAGTCTGGCTGCCCATTTCTGGTATCAGCATTAGCACACCATGCTCTAACAAAGAGCTTGCTGCATATATCCTGCCACTAACCAACACTGCCTGCTGTGCTGCAGCTTGCCTAAAGAGATTAATACACAGGTAATTGAGCTTGAAATTTCTGACAAATGTCTTAAAAAAAAATCTTAAGTAACCTCAACAGAAAAAAAAGAATGTATGCAATACCTTGAAATTCACTCTGAGATGCTTGATTTGTTTTTCATATGTATTAGAAAAAACCCACAGCAATTTCATACTTAAAGTTACAGAAGACATTTTCTATTTTTTAAGTGCCAGTTTATTTAAACATTGCCCCGTGCCAGAGCTGTTATCCACAGACCACTCAGTTCCAAAGCCGTGTTCAAATGTACATTGCAATTAATCAGCTGACTGCCTGCAAGCCTAAAGATAGGCTAGGCGAAGGATTTAGCTGGATCAGTTTGAGTTATTTTTTGAAGAATTCGGACAGCATTAAGATAGGTAAACACAGATATGTAAAATTGCGGGCGAACCAGGGTCCACATGCCTCTTAAAACCAGTGAACCTTAGACAGCCGAGCACCTCACCTGAAAGTAGACACCTACTCACTGGCTCATGAAATCATACCTCTGCTCCACCGTCTGTAGGGACTCGAGCTTAATTCACTTGCTTGCTTATAAATCTCTGCTACCCTTTCAGATGCTCTAAAGCACCCCACAAGACCTGCACTGGCAGCTGCATGAGCAACTCCCTGACTTTCACGCATGGATGTCCTGTACACTTGACAGCACCTCAAGTGGGACTAGATACTCAAGAGTAAAGAATAGAGCAGAACTCTAAATCCAGTCAGATTTTAATAGCAGTGTAGAGGCTTAGCCCATCTGTAGACACATCCATTTAAGGGTTTTAACCTTAAACAGTGTGTCTGAAGCTGAAGAACTGAGGGAAAGCAATTGATTCTTCCCCAAATAACATCTTTAAAAAGAATCCAACGAAATATGGCAACTAGAAATCATCTAAATTTTCTTCCTAGGAAGTTTTCTTTTCACTTCTCTCTCTGCTTAATATTGGTTTAAGTAGCATTTAATGAAATAGCAGAAAACAACAAACAAGAGAGATTCAGTCACACATCACACCTNGAGGATCAGTTGAGGGAACTGTGATTGTTTAGCCTGGAGAAGAGGAGGCTGAGGGGAGACCTTACTGCTTCCTACAACTGCCTGAAAAGAGGCTGTAGCAAGGAGAGTGTTGGTCTCCCAAGTAACAAGCAGTAGGACAAGAGGAAATGGTTTCAAATTGCACCAGGTTTAGACTGGATATTAGGAAACATTTCTTTGTTGAAGCATTGGAAGAGATTGTGCATGGAAGTGGTGGAGTCACCAACCCTGGAAGCATTAAAAAAAAGTCTAGATGTGGCACTTCAGAATACGGTTTAATAAGCATGGTCTTGTTGAGTGGTTGGATTTGATGATCTTAGAGGTATTTTCCAAACCATAATGTTTCTATGACTCTCTGATTCTAGGTTCTGTTTATGAAGTGTCTGTTCAATGGCCCGAGCATTTTCTTTCTTCTACTATGATCGATAAAAAGAATCTGTGTGTACACACACTCTTGCATGTACCTTTTGTTTTTAAGTGTTTAGGTTCTTTGTACAAATCTGATTGGTAAAGCAAACCCACAGAAGCCAGTAACACCCACTACACAGCACACCTCGTGACTATTTACTGCCTACAGCAGCTACTTAATCAGCAAGTTTGTTTCCAGAAGACTGAGCCAATTGAAAAAATTCTTTACCTTTAACAAACTGATACCTTGCTGTTCACCCTAGAATGCTCCTTTTGTAAACAAGTGTTCTCCATCACCCTGTTACATTGTTTTACATCAGCACCCCTAGCTCCCAAGAAGCGTGGAGCTAAAATGAAAATGCTGAAGAGCTTCCAGCATGAAGTTGCTCTTTAGTGTAATTATTCCTGCTGCTAATAGCCTTCCATTACAGTCATGGCATAGGTTTTGCTAATCCATTACAAATGATTGGTTGGAATTTAAAATACTGCTGCAAGTGCACCAGTTTTCACTTTGAGCTTGAATTGTCCTTTTTCAAACCCTTTTGCCCTCCATAAGTGACAAGGTAGGCCATGTTACAACAGCTATTAGCTAAGGGAAGAGTTGAACTTGACACTTAGACCCTCCTCGGGGCTCACCTGCAAGCTGCTTTCCTGAAAATAAGTCTGGCTGCCCATTTCTGGTATCAGCATTAGCACACCATGCTCTAACAAAGAGCTTGCTGCATATATCCTGCCACTAACCAACACTGCCTGCTGTGCTGCAGCTTGCCTAAAGAGATTAATACACAGGTAATTGAGCTTGAAATTTCTGACAAATGTCTTAAAAAAAAATCTTAAGTAACCTCAACAAAAAAAAAAGAACACATGCAATACCTTGAAATTCACTCTGAGATGCTTGATTTGTTTTTCATATGTATTAGAAAAAACCCACAGCAATTTCATACTTAAAGTTACAGAAGACATTTTCTATTTTTTAAGTGCCAGTTTATTTAAACATTGCCCCGTGCCAGAGCTGTTATCCACAGACCACTCAGTTCCAAAGCCGTGTTCAAATGTACATTGCAATTAATCAGCTGACTGCCTGCAAGCCTAAAGATAGGCTAGGCGAAGGATTTAGCTGGATCAGTTTGAGTTATTTTTTGAAGAATTCGGACAGCATTAAGATAGGTAAACACAGATATGTAAAATTGCGGGCGAACCAGGGTCCACATGCCTCTTAAAACCAGTGAACCTTAGACAGCCGAGCACCTCACCTGAAAGTAGACACCTACTCACTGGCTCATGAAATCATACCTCTGCTCCACCGTCTGTAGGGACTCGAGCTTAATTCACTTGCTTGCTTATAAATCTCTGCTACCCTTTCAGATGCTCTAAAGCACCCCACAAGACCTGCACTGGCAGCTGCATGAGCAACTCCCTGACTTTCACCCGTGGATGTCCTGTATACTTGACAACACCTCAAGTGGGACTAGATACTCAAGAGTAAAGAATAGAGCAGAGCTCTAAATCCAGTCAGATTTTAATAGCAGTGTAGAGGCTTAGCCCACATCCATTTAAAGGTTTTAACCTTAAACAGCATGTCTGAAGCTGAAGAACTGAGGGAGAGCAATTGATTCTTCCTCAAATAACGTCTTAAAAAAGAATCCAACGAAATAAGGCAACTAGAAATCATCTAAATTTTCTTCCTAGGAAGTTTTCTTTTCACTTCTCTCTCTGCTTAATATTGGTTTAAGTAGCATTTAATGAAATAGCAGACAACAACAGAGAGAGATTCAGTCACACATCACACCTTCACGATGCCAGGCTGGGAGAAAGGTCCAAGATTAAAAGAAAATTCTCCCTACAACTCCCACCACATCACAAATTAAACATCATTTAGCAAACATGACGTTTTTTTTTTATTCAAAATTACAAACAAGGAGAGCGCTTTCTATTGTGCAAGTTGCACTTAGACACACTGCCATCTTGTGTTGCTAGCAGATAATGGGTTTTGCTGAACTTCAGAGCCCAACAGACTCCAAATACTTCAGCTAAGATCAAGATACACAGATAGCAACAACATTCATAATGTGGGTTTCTCCATCTGACTCCTTCCAGGGATCCCCTTCAGGGAATGAAGAGGAGGAAGAGGTTTTCTTTGCTCACATATGCAAACGAATAAGCAAATTCAGGCTTGAAGAAGCCCTTTTAAAGTAGGCCTTTCACAAAGGTGACAAACAGCGTCAACTCTGCAAGAGCTTCAACTTCAGTTCTTCGGCCTTTGCTAAATCTGAAATTCCACTCACTGCTTGCTCACAGGCAAACAATTTGGAGCAAGCTAATTAAATAACCCATTTTTTTCACAGGCATTTTACGGGAAAATGAAATTGGAGCCCACACAGAGATACTTGATATCATTTAGGAAAAATAAGCTCGTCTCAGAGCGCGTCACTCCAGGCTTCGGGTCAAGAGTCAGGCAGCTCTAGTAGCACTGCAGACACAGGTTGCTGAGCTTTCTTCTCCCTCCTTTCCCTTTACCTCCAAGTGATTTTGATGCCCAAATGATTCCCAGGGACAGGGCAACAAGACTGGACTCAAGGTGCAGAAGCTGTCCATCCCTAACTTTACCCACAGCTTTGCTGTATAACAGAATGCTGAAAGGGGGGAAATCATAGACATGACTTGGAGGTTGAGAAACTTTGACCTGTGACAAAGAATTTTGCACCTCTCAGTGTATTTCAGGGCTGATGACAGGAATTGTGGGGCTTCTGAACTTATCGGGGGGCACCACTGATAGTCTGATGCTGCCTACCATAAAAGAAGGCTGACAGCTAGGCAGTATAGAGGGACATCCACATCAACTGAATTAGGTGTGGGTCTTAACTGAGAGTCAGATCTGCACAGCACCTATTTTAGGTTCCTATTCTGAACAGCTACAGGGAAGTGATCTTCCACAAGCAGCAGAGAAGACCTCAGGCTCCCAGAGGTCTGTGTGAGTAGGCAGTTTGAAGAAACCTTGAAAGTCACCTATTCAGTGACTAGGGTTTTCATGTGCCATAGTTCTCACCTGCAGTCTACTGCAGTGAACCACTGCAGTGGTCCAGACGACTTCATGGGGACACTTCACCTGAACACCAAAAGCCAAGGATGAGTCACAAAAGTGGTTGAACAGGAGCTTGGCAACTACAGGTGGATGAAGCATCACAGAAGGAAAATGAAAAATTTGCAAATAATGTTTGGCACTTTGTAATTCAGCATTTATTAGCATGAAATTCCCTGGCTCAAGGCAGAACCAAACTATTCAGGAGAAAGATCAGTCACAACCTCTCTCCCTAGTCTGCTAGCTCTCCTATTCACCCCTGAGATACCTCAATAGGAATCAGCACCCTAAGCTGCACTCTTGTTGCACTTTTTCATGGTGTCATGCATAAGCTCAAACTCAGCCCCACCACCCTCCTACACATCCAAGCTGCCCTCTTCCTCCATTTCATCCACACAACACTACTCCAAATTCCTCTGATCCAAATCCCATGTATTCTTTGCTGCTTCCAAGGATGTGGACACAGAAGGGTACGTAAATGGGCATGAAAAGATTTGGGGGAATTACTGAACAAAGCAATTGGGGAGCCACCCCTGAAAAATACTTAACAGACATTGAAGCAAAAGAAACAGTCTCACCACTTGTATTAAATGCTGTCTAGAAATAGCATGAGGAGCTGAATAGAGAACTACATTCAAAGCCTGAAGTCTACTGTGAAGTGTAAGACAATAGCAATTGTTCCTACACTTGTTTAGGTAAACATCTTAATCCTTTCATAAAAAAATATTTTCCCAAGATGAAATTCAAACAATTTTATATGTCAGTAATTCACCTGAAATACATTAGCTGGACAGAAAGAAAACAAAAACTTTCTAATAAATGCAGCATCCAAAATTTTATTTACAAATATACTGTAATTCAACAACCATTCTCCACTCAGTTAGTGGAGGAAAAAGTGACAGTTACATTTTCCAAATGAGAAAAGAGAACTCTTCCCCTTAAATGGATTCCACAGCATATTATGCCAACACCACTGAGCAAGCAAATTATTCTTTGTATTTAAGTTTCAAAAAAAGCATGTAATTTTAGAAACCGGCATATGGAAAGCAGACGCACTCGTGTGCATTTAAATGCAGCTTCATATTGATCTAGAGAATTTACTTTCAATATAAGTCAAAAATAAAGACAGCAATTGCAAATATATATTTATATTAACTATTTCTCTAATGCTCATTTTAAGAGCTTAGAAACAAAATACCCTCTTCATATACCATTGGAAAGTCAACTAGTTGCTTATAAGCCTCAAAAATATTTTGAAGTTATTACTGAAAATATACTTATTCTCCCCTTGTGCTCTCAGTACTTGAAGCTGAAAAAGTGAAAGCATTTTCCCAGGTATTTCCTTACTGTAACTTTCTTATAAATAAAAATAGTTATATATGAAGAATACAATGCATTGGTATGAAGACTTAGACAAGCAAGAGATGCTCTTAGAAAAAACACACATACACACTATATATATTTATAGATCTACATCAGCAGCAATCACCTCTTCTTTTATCTGCAACAGTGGTTTCAAATCTTCATTTGCTTCACATGGAGGTTGGTTGTCCAGCTGTTACAGAGAGACAGAAGAAATGGTCATTAAAGTTTAGCTACCGAAGACAAAAAATAAAATTTCCATGTTACAAACTGCCAGAGAATGGTACTTCCAAAACCTACTGAAAATGGTAACTCAAACTAAGGTACACATTGTGAACTGAGCAATGCAAATAATATAATGAACAATACTAAATTGAGCTTAATCCAATTATAGCACTGCAAGTATTTCAGGCCAAGGAATATTCCACAGAACATGCACCTAACCAAGTTATTAAGAATTATTTTTAGTATTAGCACAGAGACAGGGTGATGTTTTTACTAAATTTACTCCAATAATCAAATCAAAATCTGTTAAATAACTGTAGCAATATTTAAAAAAGAGCTTTTTTATCTTCTCTCTGCTTACACTTGTGGGCATCTCCAATGTGCTGGTGTTTTGCTACAATGTTACAAGTTTTAAACACAAAATTAACATAAAGATGTGCAAATATCACACCATAAAATTATACAATTAATATTAATAATCCTAGTTTATCAGACCTTCTAGCCAATGTGCTCATGTTCTAAACCAAGGAATAATTACCCAGGTTGATGTCAAGTGCCAACTGCAAACAAAGTAAACTGCATTACAGTGCTGTGCTGTCAGTATATTTACATTGCAGTAAATGCATAGCTGGATTTTACCTTATTCAAATAACTAATTTCTATGCTTTAATCTGTACTTAGAAGTTCTTAAAACTCCTGATTTATTTGTATCTCATACAGTTACGGTTTGAGCTGCCTGTTGGCCCAAGAAGATGCAGTCTGAAGGGAAGAGAATAGAACCATATCTCACAGATCAACTCTGCTTCTGAAAGGCATTGCTGCAATTTTATGGGCTATAATGTCAAAAAGAGACTAAGCAGCAATTTATCCTTGATAAAACTTTTGCTTACTTCCATCACTGAATTCCCAAATCCTATCTTGCCAGGCAATAACAGGGGTTATTATACAACTCATCCAGCTATTTTGCCCACTAACAGAAAAGATCAAGCAAAAATAGTATGAGTGAGCTCCAGATTTAATCTTCCACACTTTTGGGTGCTTCAAATATGAACATGGTCACTTTGGTGTAGTCTTGTAATCAAGTAGAATACCAGTGCCTGAATGTTAACTCAGAGATACACAAATGGTGCTCTGGATCACCTCTAGAGGGAAGGTAGAAATTCCTTTTTTTCCTTCCACTAATCACAGTTGCATCCTTGCATCCAATATATACCTCCTTGAGTGCACTATCAGCATCAAGGAGAGGTGTGGGGTTTCCTGCTTTTAGCTTGGGCACCACACAATTGTTTGTGTGGTGCAGACAAATTTTCCTCTTCATAGAAGCCAAAGAGCCTGAAAACAGCAACAGATTCAGATGCAGAGCTTCTCTTTTTCTGGGCTAGGCTTCTCTGCCAGCAGATGCCCAAGTCCTGCTCAAGTGTTGTAGCATGAGTATCCTGTTCCCTTCACTGCCTCCGGGTCAACTGTGAGAAAAATGTGCTGGGCTCACGGAGAAAGAGACATGTTTCCCATGAAGGTGTTTTGAAACACTTTCCCATGCCCAAATGTTATCATTCTAGAGATTTCTATATTTGCTACATAAAAAATCGTCATATAAAACTCTCAAGACTTGTCAAAAAGATGAGATTGTCTACCATCATCTATGATAGCAGAAAAACAACAGCATCATTCAAAGCCTTAACATCATGCTCCAATAAATCAGAATTCTGCAAACCATAATAAAGGAAAAAAAAATTATACTGCACCTTTTAATTAAGATCTGTAAGTAAATCAATTCCTCCTGAACTTGTACCTAAGTGAATAACCAATCACAGACCTATAATTTAAATAATAGCAGCATTGCAAAAAGAAACCAGCATTTGGGTCACCTGCACAAGATAAACTAACAGCTTTCCAGGTATGCACTAGGACTGAATTAAATACATGTACAGATTACTTTTTTTTACATGTAGACGATTTTTCAAAAAGATATCTCTGTTATCAAGACAAGTCTGTTCAAGGACTGACAACTTCCTTGACACGACTTCCTCAGATCTATGAAGAAAACAGGGTGACTATACCATGTTGTTTGTTTGAAGTTTCTTAATAACAAGGTGGTAAAATCAGCGACCAGAAAGTTAAAAATTAGGAATGACTACACTACAAAAGACAAACTGGCAATCAACCCTTGTTAATCCTATTCACTAAACACCAACTTAAAGCTAAATGTGGCTCAGCTGTGGAAACACTTGAGGTTGTACAGCACAGAGAAGAACTACAGTCACACACACTGCAGTCAGATTGTCTTACTTTTAAATCTGATATAGCAGTCGTTGCAGAAGAGTTTGTTGTTTCGGATCCTAACTTCAGCTCCAGAGCGGGATCCTCCAAGGTCGCATCCACAGGCAACACACTGTATGACAGATGAATAATTAGCAACTCCTTACAAAATATTAAGAAAAAAAAGGCTGTTTAAAAGCAGCTTTGATTTAGCCCAACCANCTTTTAATTAAGATCTGTAAGTAAATCAATTCCTCCTGAACTTGTACCTAAGTGAATAACCAATCACAGACCTATAATTTAAATAATAGCAGCATTGCAAAAAGAAACCAGCATTTGGGTCACCTGCACAAGATAAACTAACAGCTTT
This sequence comes from Piaya cayana, assembly GCA_013389865.1. Classification (NCBI taxonomy): domain Eukaryota; kingdom Metazoa; phylum Chordata; class Aves; order Cuculiformes; family Coccyzidae; genus Piaya; species Piaya cayana. The sequence goes on along the minus strand of WAAB01015499.1, from coordinate 26,092 downwards.
CCAGGTATGCACTAGGACTGAATTAAATACATGTTCAGATTACTTTTTTTTACATGTAGACGATTTTTCAAAAAGATATCTCTGTTATCAAGACAAGTCTGTTCAAGGACTGACAACTTCCTTGACACGACTTCCTCAGATCTATGAAGAAAACAGGGTGACTATACCATGTTGTTTGTTTGAAGTTTCTTAATAACAAGGTGGTAAAATCAGCGACCAGAAAGTTAAAAATTAGGAATGACTACACTACAAAAGACAAACTGGCAATCAACCCTTGTTAATCCTATTCACTAAACATCAACTTAAAGCTAAATGTGAAAGCTATTGAGTGGCTCAGCTGTGGAACCACTTGAGGTTGTACAGCACAGAGAAGAACTACGGTCACACACACTGCAGTCAGATTGTCTTACTTTTAAATCTGATATAGCAGTCGTTGCAGAAGAGTTTGTTGTTTCGGATCCTAACTTCAGCTCCAGAGCGGGATCCTCCAAGGTCGCATCCACAGGCAACACACTGTATGACAGATGAATAATTAGCAACTCCTTACAAAATATTAAGAAAAAAAAGGCTGTTTAAAAGCAGCTTGGATTGAGCTCAACAAAGCTTGAACTATAAACCCACAATCACCAGAAGCCAACGTATAATGATTAGTAGATCAAAATGCAGTCAACCTTGATAAGGTATTTTAAGGCGACAACTGGACAACGAATAGCAGAGATAGACCAACAAAGCAAACATAGAGCCGATTGTTTTTAGTGATTAGTTCACTAAAGCTAATTTCAACTTCAGTTTGTCTAAACACTAAAATTGGTTCAACATGAAAAAAATTAGTTCTTTATACAGCAACAGCAATTTTGGCACAGAACACCTGGGTGTGCTACCTGCAGATTTCCATGTGGCACCAAACACTGCAGGTCCATTGGCACTCAAGACACCAAATCCTCAGGCACCCTCAAATTCCTGGGTTTGTATTATAGAAACAACTTCTTATTTGGAGAGAAGGGGATGATTTAAGTTTTCTTGAACAAAGGGCTTGAAAGCTTTTATGCTAACATTAAACTATTTAACTATGGTGGCTGAACACTTCTTTGCCACAAATACAAACCATCTCCAGAAAGACAGGAACCCAAAGCATAGCACACTCCTTACCAAACATATTTGGCTGGCTACAGGAGGACAAATAGCTTGTTTGCTTAAATAAGTAATGAATCTTTTGGATGGCAGTCTGTTCAACAGCTCATTAATGTTCAGAGATTTGAAAACTAGAGGTTTGGTGTTGCCTTATGCAGGTTAAGAGCTACAGGTGGGGTCCCTCGGACATAATACATTCTGTGGAAAGGGAATGATGATCAGCCCACATGAATTACTCCAGTCACTCCTGCTCAGGCAGGCAGGTTCAGGAAGAGCTTTGAGTCAGTCCAAATCAGTCTACTACTCACATCTGGTCCTAGTGCAGGGGAACTTTGAGTGTTCTTACATCTTTTGCAGGCAGGTATTTATTATTTCAGTTCTGTGTATGCCTCAAGTTGACTGGAAACCATCTGTCTCAGTGCTGAGGTTCTCATTGCCCCTAGATTCTCATTGAGGTTGATGAGCACTAAATGTACCTAGGCCTGAACAGGGTTGTTTTGCAGAGATTCTAATTTGGTATTGGGTTTTATTCTTCCAGGCCGAACACTGCCAACTATGCCTCTGCCTGGAAAACACCACATGAACACTCTCTGCTAGGATTAGCTTAGAAGCAATGGGTCATCTTAAATGATTCAATTGCCAACGTCCAGGCTGAGATTCTTCATTTTCTTTTTTTTAATTATCAGTTTCTCTGGGAGAGGTGGCTCAGCATCTTCTGATTTTTTTTGCTGCCTATTCGAAGAAAGAATAACTTTCATCTCACAGTCACTGTGCCCATTTTACTTGTCAGAGTCCTACTTATCAGCTCTGGCATTTAAAAAGTAGTCCTAGAGCTGAGTGCTAAATGCCTGCAGACAGGACTGCCTCATGGAAATATGCATGCACCACGCTGTCAAGAGTAGAAGGCAAAGCAGGTGATTAGTAGAGCCCCTGGTGAGCAAAACACTGAGTAGCCATGCGTGCTCCTGATTAGTTCCTGTTCCTTCACCATGTGACTCCCAACTCTCACCTTAAAGCAATGTAAATGATAACAAAGACCAAGAGACTCAATGATCATGGCTGCTCCTTTGCCCAGAACGTTATTACAGTATGAACAGATTTTCTTCCCACTGACTGACCTAAATACAGAACGAAAGTCCTTAAAACCAGCTTGAAAAGGTTTAAAAGACAGAGAAAAGTTATCAAAGACTTTTTGAGAGTAAAAATAAAAGCACACTGGTAAAAGGTGGACTACTAGGCTGCTTGGGGAAAGTAAACTGAAAATTAATATTATTTACAGTAGATCTGAAAGTTAGAGAAAGTTGAAGTGTTCTAATTTAGATCAAAGTTACACAGGAACAAATGAAAGAATTCTGTCACATTCTTGGGAGATACTTCAATGTATAAAATATCTTCTACAAATAAACATAAGTAGTATATTTTTAAGTTTGGAGATTAAGAACACAAGTTTTCTGTTCCTGCCTTATTTCTTATTTGTGGGGAATTATCCCAAAGGCTAAGTTTTAGCTAGCACCCCTGCCAAGTCCCACCATCTGCACCTTGTTAGGTAACAGAAGGCTAGTACTGAACATATAAAACTATGTTCACTCTTTGAACATAAACCATACAGAGGCCAGTTTCCACAGACCTACAGAGATGTTAGCAAGTAGAAGTGAGAACAAGATAAGCAAACATGGCTAAGAAGGTAATTTTCTTACATTATAAAGAATGTAGAAGCCTATCTTAAAAAGAAAAAAAAAGGGAAAGAAAAAAAATGAGTCAATTTATCACAAAGTGCTTGAGAACATAGAGCTAGTGAAGTAGTGCTCACACTGTTGTTATATAAATACATATAATTGTGTGGGAATGATTCTGTATAGTATTATCACAAGGTATTCTGAAAATGTTTTGGATACATAAAGCAGCAGAGTTATCTACCCTATCACAAGCAAGTTTCATTTTTGTTTCAAAATATGTTGCTTTTCTTGCTTTCTCCTCCTAGATTAAAACCAACATCCTACTCTAATTCTCTTGGGTCATGGGTTAAGAGCATTCCTAAGTGCTCCTTGAGATGCCACATTCCAGGAAGAGAGGAGGAGAGATCAAGATGGGGGCCATAAAATGTGGGTTTTAGGAATCTTTTGTCAAAACAAAGCTAAGAAAATAAATGTCAGAAATGCCATCTGGTGTAGGCTTTTACTAATCATTTCAGTAACCAACATACCACTTGGAGACTGGAGATTTATTATTCCAGTTCTTCTGTTGTTTTAACCGATGTCAAGCAGTGACGACAAACCTGGGGAATTTTCTGAATGATTGGAGCAGAGAGGTAATACCAGCTCATATTTCCACTGTTCCATTCAGCCCAAAAACTCCAGGTACTTTTCAGACTTGTTATGCAATGTTATTGGCAAGAGCACTGCTGTAAACCGCTATATCTACAGAATCTGCTCTTTAGTGTGAACTGACATTTATGCCTTTCCCAGCAGAAAGGTGCATGCTCACCTGCTGCGTGTCTGGGACCCTGTCTGGGAAGTAGAGAGGGGAGACTGAGCCCGGGGGGCTGTCTGGGACACAGCGGGGGCTCTTGCAGGGGTGGTCGCAGGAGGTGCTTTGCTGGAGGAAGGAGTGCACATGTAGGCTCGGTTTGAAGTGGACACTGGGCGACTGAAATCTTGACTAGAGGACAGAGATGAAGAGGAGGCAGACTGGTTCAGCCATGAATGGTGCCTCCATGAACTCGTTCTCGAAGAATCAAGATTGTCCAAAGACTCGCCTCTGTAACAGAGGGACACATACAAATGTAAGTGGAGCAGAACTATTTTCTGATTTTAAGAAAAAAGAGGAAATAATTATCCTAGCATTTTTAAGGTTTTCTAGTGCAAATACCCTTGTCTGATCACCCCAAGAAAAGTTCTTCACATATTGATTTAAAATGTTTGAGCTGCAAATTATCCTTTGCGTCCAATCCCAGTCTCATGGGAAATAGCAGGTGAGGTAGAAGAGAGGTGGCACTTAACCACTATGGAATAAAAGCAAAACACTCTTCACTGCAACATTATCAGGGCTAACCATATCAAAAGCCGCTGCACAGCAACAGTCCTCAGATACCAGGTTTGTTTTTGTTTTCTCCAAGGGATACCAGATGGAAAATAATCCACCCAGACTGGATAGCATCGTCTAGGTACAAGGTGTTGGCCCCATAGCCAAACAAACTCTTGACTGGTAACTCAGCTGTTTCCTCAGTGACAAAGCCAACATTCAACATTTCTTAAAGCAGGAAAACAACTCCAGACTATTTCTGTATTAAAAAAAAAAATTGTAACGCTGAAATTCTTAGGCATATCTGTCAACAACAAAGCACACATTAATTTCCATTGCTGGTTTACTGACTAAGAAACAAGCAATTTAGTTATTTACAGGTTACATCCACATTCTTTATTTGCAAAATAATTTAGTCCCAGCTGTAGTACTGCTACTTTCTTCTACCTGTGCTGCTATTCAGTTTACCTTACAACATTTCACAGACTCAATTTTTTTGGGAGATACTGTAATACAAGCTGAAGTTTAGAATAACCAAACAAAAATATTTGATGAGAGACAAAGTTAATTTTTAATGTGATTCCTACCTCCTCATACTATTGCTGTACAGACTAATAGGCTCCTTATGTATACTGGAACTGCGCTGCCTAATCCAGCTGCTGTCTGTGTGTAGAGATGTTTTCTTTCTCATTTCCTGAAGGATTTGCTGTCTCTCCAACTCTGCTGCAGAGAGGTTGTGTTCCTTCTGAGACTTCTTCTGCGTGTCGCCTGCATTCCAGGACCTCTCTGAATACTTACTCTGGGTACCTGTTTGAACAACACGTGCAAACTTCAGCTCTGCCCTTTAAGGCACAAAAGCAGTTATCACACATTCAGTATCCTGCTGATAACTCCATAGTCAGTCATTCATCACTACATCCCAAGTTGCTCCAATTATCTTTAAAGTGGGGTGACCAGTATCAAACCTTTCAATGCACTAGTATTATTATTAAGTGTTATATTCATATATCCATTAATGCGTCCTTTAGCATGTTTTATGTTTTTTTAAAAGGTGTGATTAGGGAGACAGTAGAGGACGCATCCCTGGAAACACTCAAAGCCAGGTTGGATGGGGCTCTGAGCAACCTCATCTACTTAAAGATGTCCCCATTCCTGCAGAGGGGTTGGATGAGATGACCTGGAAAGTTCCCTTCTAACCCAAAGTACTTTATGATTCTCTTTCAGCACCACAAGTTGGACTCTTCTTCCAATACAAACTGAAGCATATATAGAATATATAATTTGACTGTGGGGTACCTTCTTTCCCTTTAGGATTTCATATTTTCCTTTTCTATAAGTTGTTCCTGTTTTCATGATTTCTTTCCTTATTGAAGGTACTAAGCACATTGCTTTAGCTTCCCTTACAAATACACGTGTGTATTTGTGTATTAAATTTACAGAGTCTGTTATTTGGATGTTTATCAGCCACCCAAAATAAGATTTGCATTATAGGAGGCCTTTGAAATTTGTGAAGCAGAAACAAGCAAGTAATTTTTCTCCAATACATGATGACATGTAGAAGACAATATTTTTTTATTTCCTAGATTCAGTAACTATTCTCTACAAGACGACTCATCAAGAAAATGGCTCAGCAATAAATAATTCCACTGAAATTTCAGTCCCTTTAAATATTTCTCTGACTACCGATTCACTTTTGGTTTTATTGCTACAGATTACGATTATAAAATATTGTGGAATTTTACACGCTCATGAATTTTAATGACCAGGCTACAGTGTATGAAAGAAGTGTTTACAATCTGCAATATTTCCTCTAAAATACACCATTTACTTTTCTATGATTACTAGTGATTACTTCTTTTAAACCATATTTTAGACACATAAATAACTTTTGGGCATTCTACTATAATATATTTATAACTCTGGGGTGGAATTTTTGGTTTGTTTTACGCACTTTCCCCTAAAAAAAGCAGTAACGTAACTGAAGGACAATTCAAGAAAGGCAGCAGTGAAATACAGTCCAGGAGATAAGCTGCTGTGACAGCAACAAGAGCTGACTTCTAGCTGTGTTATTCCTACGCTAACAGAAGTTAAAAAGAGCAGACAGTGATATTAAATGCATTACCATCATGGGTACATGCAGCTTTTTTTATTGATAGAGTCAACATAGAAAAAGCACATACATCTTTGATGATATACCTACGCATTGGGCTTAATCTCATATAAGTCTCATTCATGTAAAATTTAAGGCATCCAAGATCCGTTTGCTATCACTGCTACAGCACTTCAAGAGAGCAGTTAATTACATTTGCCCTAGGTTTATATGTTACTGCATGAATCTTCCTCTTGTTATTAGATTTCATTAAATTGTACCATGGTATGAATTTGAATTACAATGCAGCTATCAAAAAGCACTCTGAGAATTAATTTCTTTCAGATGACTATGTCCAATACACCTCTTACTTAAAATTATGCAAATTAAACAGTATTTACCATTTCTGATTGTGTTGAACTCATTCAGTTCTGAAGTTGACTTGGACTTATTCCTAAGGATAAAGAAAATATTTATTTCTCTGTCTCCTATAGGAGATCTCATCCTGACAAAGATGTTATCATTACAGACCACAGATACACAGATTCTTTTTTCACCACCCCTCCCATCAACAACTTATACTGCACTTAAAACAAGAGGCAAAAATACCCAAACAAAGATCAACAAGATATTAAGGGGGAGGAAAAAGATGCCAACAGTTAAATGCCAACAGGCAATCACCAATTAAAAATCAAAATATTGTATTCAAAGTTCCCAGTCCTTCAGATATAAGGAATTGGTCATTGCTTATGCTTTAACAAAACTATATAAAACTGGAGTCCTACCCTATGGAAGCTTTGGGAAGACTACAGTCAGACACAGTCAAAGTGATAACTTCCAAAACAGGTTTATAAATTATTTAACCTCATGAGAAAATTAAATCATACTTCAGCTTGCTTATTAGAAAATAAGCAAAACCCCTCCTCAAACACTGCATGCAGACTGTTCTCAGGAAATCTGTCACTCACTGATTCACAAAGCAGCATAACTATTGACTGAGTTCTAGACAAGAAATGTCATTGAATATGCAGGAAGAAAAGTGGCAAAAAGCTGTTTTTCAGACAGCACATAGCAGGAGCCTCAGCAACATCTCTGTGCTGTATTATTAGTCCTAAGTAATACAGCCAGTTTCTTAGCTTAAAAGAACAGAAATTCTTCACTTGGTCACAATTCAAAGCTGCTACAGCAATGTGTTTACACACACTTGTTGATAGATAAATGACACTACATCACATTTCTTGCTTTTCCAAGTTCTGATAATTTTTCATATGGTGTGGGACTATTTTGTTATCTATTTGAGAAGATGCAACAATTTTTTAGTTGCTTGTAGTAAAGAGGAGCTACAAGAAGCATTTCAGCCTTGCCTGGAATGCTTTCAGGACCTGAGTGTCCTCCTCACATATATCCAAGAGAAAGCTATTTAGTGCAGACTCCTTCTGAAGTTGGATTTAGATCTTCCAGGTAACAGATCCATTAGCTGTACACTGTAAATTTTGGGGGCTTCTTTTAATATATATAAAAAAAGACATGTTCACTTCAAATACAAGAACTAACTAAATATGCAGCAGAGGTGATCATTCAGAACTACCATAGGATGTCGTTGAAGACAAAGGCTTGATAAAAGTATTCTGGATTTAGATAACTACAGAATTTTTTAACCATTGTCCAGTAATTAAAAGGGAAAAAAATAGCTATCTATTCAAATCTACACTGGCTAACATTCTATTGAAATAAAAACAAAACAACCCCCAAAACCAACAGTAACCTTCACAAACAAATGACTAAGCAAAACAAAACACAAAATAATGCAGTAAGAGAGTGTAACTTTATAGGTGGCACATCTACTATCTTACTGATAAATATGCTTCTGATGTTTCTCACTTCCCTCCCTGTTTACTCATCTTAAATTTCACAATCCAGATTGGGATGACTGAACCTTAGTTTGTATGGCACGTTATGACATAACCACAATTGTTTTCCAACCAAAGAAGTCTAATACCACCCACATATTTACTATCTTATAGTTCTGCTTCCCTCAGTAAAATCCTACCAACTAACTGTTGTTTACAGCACAGTGTATAATACATCAAGAGTTTGGCTGCTTGTTTTTTTAATATGAAAACATGCCATAAAAGCTGCAAAACACAGCAGCAATACAAAATACACACTTAGCTGCCATGGCTGAAGTTTACTGAAAGATTCAAGGCTGACATCAAAACCGTGATGTTACCGTTTACACTGAGATTCAGTACCATGCATACCTGTCAGCAAATGACTGATCGGGTTGCTCCTCAATTGTTCTGGAAACTTCGTATCGCTCATAATGCCTAGAGAAAGGAAAAAAAAAAAAAAAAAAAAAGAGAAAGGTAAATTATGTCCATACACAGAAAAAGACATACATAGACATAAATATTTCATAGAATTTCAAAATGGTTTGGGTTGGAAGGGACCTTAAAGATCATCCAATTCCAACCCCCTACCATGTGCATGGACACCTCTCACTGGATCAGGTTGCTCAAATCTTCATCCAACCTGGCCCTGAACACTTCCAGGGATGGGGGGGCATCCATGACTTCTCTGGGCAACCTGTGCCAGTGCCTCACTGAACTCAGAGAGAAACATTTCTCCCTAATATCTAGTTTAAATCTCCCCTCTTTCAGTTTAAAACCATTCCCCCTCGTCCTATCACTGCACTCCTTGATAAAGAAAGAAAGAAAACCAAACAAAGCGAAAGAGTTAAAGATCTAAGAGGGCTTAATTTTATCAGACAGAAATATAACTTAAAAGGCAGAAAAAGAAAGGTTGTCAGAAAGACTGCCTGAAATTACTTTTTTTGTAAGTAACAAGAAATCCAAATGTGGGCATGCAAAAATGGTTAATGCTTATTGCTAAAGATGTCTCAATCTACCTATTGATTCAATTTCTTACTACCTGTCAATGAGAGGATGGCCAGCTCGATCCTCTATTGTTTTAGAAACTTCATAGCGCTCATAATGCCTAGAAGCAAAATATAGATAAAAGAAAATACATATTAAAAAAAAACCAACATTTACTAGAAATTGAGCCAATGGCATGTATACATAGGGAGAACTGAGGAGGTTCAGATATATTAGTTAGAAACATGAGAACACATGAGTAAACTCCCCCAAAGACTGTTAAAGATGATACAAAATCTACAATTATACAACAGAGATTATTTCACCCATTTTGAAGCCAGGAGCTAAACTTTGTCCAAACACAGCAGTTCTCCAAAGTTATACTTATAATCCAGGAAACAGCATAGGTGTAGTTTGTAACACAAGGAGAAACAGTCCCCAGCTTCCACAGACAAAACTCTTACAGCTGCCTGTCCCCAGGCTCAGTGCTCTCCGCAGCAAGTACCATTCCTTCACAGACACTTACATAATGTTTCAGATTTCAAGTCAAAACTTTGGGTATCATCATAAAGCAAATATTTAGACATCAGATATTTTCAATCCTAGACTCACTGTAATTCCCCCTTTACTACTAAGTAAAGCCACCCTTGTTTGTCAAAACACATCCTTTGGCAGCAGCCTCAAGAGCAATGAAATCCCCTGCAACTAAAATATTTATCAGGGATTTAGATATGCAGATATTACAGAAGCTTAATAAGTTACTGCATGAAGTCCTATTATCTTGCAATTGGGTTAAGATGGAACTGTAGAGATACCCTGGCTCAGCTGCCAAGAAGAACCTGTTTAGCTGTTGTAACAATTGTGCCTCTGCTTTGCTCTGCACGGATCTCAAGCAACAGTCATTTACAATAAGCTACAGTAACTCAAGGTCTCACAATATCTCCTGCAAATAAATGCAACTTTATAATGATATTTTCTTCTCCTAGGACTTAACTTCACACCATACGTTATCTTTGGTCATCTCTTATTACATATACAAGAAAAGGGGAAAATCCTCAAGAGAACAGCAAAGCTAGTCATACACAAGGCTATACAGTAAATGCTCAATAGATAAGGAAAAGATACAGTTTTAATCTGATTCAGATAAAGTAATCTCCCACGATGCCTGTAGCAGCAGTCTGAAAAGTTCTGGACAAGAACATGCACTTGTAAACTAAGTCGGGAGGAGGGTGGGGGGGCAGCTGTTTTGTTTTGTTTCCTAGGGGTTTTTTTATTAAAGAAAAGCTGCTAAAGAAGGGAATTGAAGAAACTTTGTCATGCTCTACACAGTAGAGCACAGTACCACAGTGAGTACTTCTAGCAGAAGTACCAACTTCTAATCGCAGTATCACTGAGTTTGGAAAAGACCTCTAAGATCATCCAAGTCCAACCATCAGTCCAACACCACCGTGCCTACTAAGCCATGTGCTGAAGTGCCACATCGATAGGCTTTTTTAACACCTCCAGGCAGGGGGACTCCACCACTCTTTCTTTCAGTATAGAAATTCTTCCTAATATCCAATCTAAACCTCCCCTTTGCAACTTAAGTCCATTTCCTCTCATCCTATTGCTTGAGAGAACAGACCAAGACCCACCTTGCTACAACCTGCTCTCAGGTAGTTGTAAAGAGCAATAAGGTCTCCCCTTAGCCTCCTCTTATCCAGGCTAAACAATCCTAAGATCATCTAAACCAGTACCTGTTCACTCATACACCATGATACCCCTCAGCAACAAATTAAGCCAGTACTGCAAATAAAATTTATGGTTGCACTCTTGAACTAAAATGAGAGAGGAGTGTGGTAAATCAGGGTAAATCACACATTTGTTGGACGAGACTTAACTTGGTATTTCTTCTGAAAGCACTGTATTTTGAGCCACTGGATCTCAATTTACAAGCCTAAGCAGGGCTCTTACAAAATCTCCAAAGTGCTTCAGGTCATCTTTGATTTGGCTGTAATTACTGTATTTACTCTTCCTACTTAAAAAACAAGCTGAGGTGGGTCAAGAGTACTTGATTCATGAAGAAAGATTGTCTCGTGCCTGATTCTTCTACCATTAGACAGAAAATTTCCCCTGTGATATCTTACACCAACTGATTATTCTACAGTAAGAGTCTTAAATGATACACTTATATTTTCAGTACATACACACTCCTTTTAGAAATAAATCTGAATTTTTAAAGAAGATGGAAGAGAGCATACATCCCAACACAAGTGCACACCTTTGGTACTGAGGAATTTCCACCAACTCCTCCCTCTGCCTTTCAGCTTGCCGCCTCTTCTCCTCCATCTCTGCTTGCCGCCTCTGCTCCTCCATCTCTGCTTGCCGCCTCTGCTCCTCCATCTCTGCCTGCCGCCTCTGCTCCTCCATCTCTGCCTGCCGCCTCTGCTCCTCCATCTCTGCCTGCCGCCTCTGCTCCTCCATATATCGTTGTTCCCTCTCTTCACGTTGTCTCTCAAGTTCCAGCTCCTGAAGTTCCCTGTCTTGCTCAAAACGCAGGGCTGCTTCTTCATGGATTCTCCTTTCCTCCTGAAGCCTCCTCCTTTCTTCTTCCTTGCCCAGCAAGTGTGGTGACACCTCACTTCCTCCATCTCCTTCTGATTCTTCAGGAATACTTGCTTCAGGGCTTGCCCTCCAGCTGGATGCAGATGGAACATGTGCAGGGACAGATGTTGTATTTAAGGTCAGAACTGCCTGCTCCTGTAGCAAAGAAAAAACATCACGTTTTTAAGTGAGGGAGATGCTTTTCATAGAATCACAGAATCATCAAGGTTGGAAAAGACTTCTAAGATCATCGAGCAAAATTACTTGTTAAAAGGTTGCCCACTCAGAAAAAAGTTGATTTTTTCTATGAGGGAAGACTGTGTAAAAAGCATCCCAAAAACTTTCAATGTAAGGCCTAGTGAGTGCTTTGGTTTCGTGTTTTGAGTGCTTTCTAGCACATTCTCCTAATGCAAGACCGTCATTCCACACAGCAGCCTTAGAGAGTGCCATGGGTAGCATGGCCACAACTATGTGAAACATCCCGCTTTCTAAAGTATCACTTACATTTCAAGCCATTCCACCCCTAATTATACGCCCATGGAAAACAAACTTTTCCATGATACCCAGCATTTCTCCCTACTGTTTTGACTTAGAAACCCAAGACCTACCGAGGAGCATATACACAAAGATAGGCACTGTGAGTGTTAACATTGAAACATTGAAACTCAGATGGAGGAAATCCCCACCTTCCTCCATTCTCCTATGATCTACAAATCAAGCCTCAAACCTCCCACTGTATGACTCTTCTCTCAACCATAAGAAAAGGTCTTTCAGCAGTCAAAAGACATTTTAATTGCAGAGAACAAATACTGTTTACAGGTCTATCCAAAACTCTAATGATAGGAAAAAATATGAAATTGTTTACATTCCTTTAGAGGAAAGCTCAACGAGCTTTCTTACTGAAGTCCTAAGCCTTAAATTGCAGTCTATTTATTTGTGACTGTATAAACACAACTAATCTAGCTAGGATGCCTAGAGCAGCACTCACAAGGTAATAGACAAAAGATATCCCAGACACCTCCCACACTTGGCAAATGTAATGGTTTTGATTTTTGGACCCTCCTTGATAGCCGGGTTGTGCAAAAAATCTATTCATCTTCCCATAACAACTGTAATAGAAGTCAGCATCTAGAGAAACCACACACATTCAGTGTTTTGAAACATATGACAGAAAATCTGAAGTTGATTTGATATGCAAATTTGTCAGAGCTAGGATGAACTTGTTGCCAGTATCAAAGTCAGGCACTTATGAAGATGCCTCATAATGGAATACAGAAACAGAATTCCAGCAAGAAGTATCAGGAGGTAAATACGGAACAAAGGTGACCATGTCATTCTGTTCACAATACTTAATACATACTGTAACTTTTTGCCAAGATATTTCTGGTGTTAGTAAAAAAGCCAAATTTAAAAGGTCTTAAATCATCCCATTTAATTTTTCCTTCCCATTTTTTGCAATCTATTTTTACTAAGTAATAAACAACAACTTATTTTTCAAAATTAGAAGATGATACAGCAAAATAGGTTATTGTAGATGCATGCAGGTAGGCAAAGGAGGGAAAAAAGCCATCATGAAACTAAATAAAGGTAAAACCATAATCATAGCCTACCTCATCAAAATACTTGGAGCTCTCTTTTTCTGCTTCTTGCTTAGCTCGCAGCCACTCTTCCCTCAATTTTTCTTGTTCTCGTTTGTATTTTTCCTATTAAGTTAGATTGAAGTTAAACATGTAAATAAGAAACACTGTATTACTGTCTTTTTTATTTGCTTTAAAAAGGTACTACCAGTATTTGATGTATTTTCTTAACAGACCAGCATGGCAAAAACATGCTTGAGCTCCACTAGAACATTAAGTCTGCCATGAGTAAATGAAATCCTGACTCAAATACAATCCAAAGGAGATCTGCAATTAATTTTGGAGAATCTATGCCTACTATATGTTCTACCTCATAACATCTGACTTCACATCTGTTATATTCCCCGTGTTATGGTTTAGTTCACATATGAACAAAAATCAGCTACTTAAGATATTTCTTGAAAGATTAAGTGCTTGTATTTAACTTGGATTTGGGCACATTAAGATGGCAAATATAAAGTGATCACTAAGTGAAATATGAGGCAGGTTTGAGCAAGAACTCTTGGTCTTTAGGAATGTTATCTAAACCAAAAAAATCCCAAAATTTGGACCTTCAGATTTGTCCTGTGACTGGACTTGGTAGGAAATCAATGTAAACGCCCTAAAGACATTGTATACACAACAAATGTTTTGGTGGTTTTGTCAGTCACCACTTAAATCTTGGGAAAAACAGAATACTTAATAATGTCAAAAGTATTCTTTTTAAGATGCTGGAAACAGGCAAAGAAAGGCTTTCCTTTTCTCCGTTATTTGAAAATTCATTACTGGGATCATGGGGAAGATAAAGAATAATTATTTCTCTCACCAAATTTACTACTTTAGGACTAAAGAAGTAGTAAAGAAAGAAAAACTATATGGCAGAGAGCTGAGACTGCTCTCAAGAAGAGGGAACCAGGGTTTACATTCTTTAAAGCCATCTCTTCATGCATCAACATAAGAGAATACAAATATGTTTAGGAAGGCACAGCTCTTGCCTTGCAGAGTTTGCAAGCTAAAAGGAATAACAAAAGATAAAACATCCAAAAAACAACAGAGGTGCTAAGCTGTAGTTTGACATGATAGTTTTCTGCTGAATGCATCAAACTTAAGAAGGCTTGTGCAAACAATCACAGAATCATAGAATGGTTCACAATGGAAGAGACCTTAAAGATCATGCAGTTCTAACCATACACACACACCACCAGGCTCCTCAAAGCTTCATCCAGCCTGGCCTTGAGCATCTCCAGGGACAAAGCATCCATGACTTGTCTGGGCAACCTGCTCCACATATTTTCACTTATGCCTCTCCGATCCAACAGACTAATTTTAATTTAATTTGCAGAAACATGTCTTGTTGAATGGGTTTCTGTTTCATTGGGTTGAGGTCTTTGCAGAGTTGCAGATTTCCTGTGCTATCCTAAGATATAAACATCGTTTCTTCCCTCCACCTCTAGCAACTGTTATGAAGGTGGTTTTGCATTAGTAGGTTCAGCTTTCTGACTCATAGGCATACGGGGAACCAGGTCGATGCCAACCAATTAACCAACTGATAAATGACAGGATCCTCGCAGGCATACAATCATGACATTGGCCACCTTCTCTTCACCTCTAAATTTAAGGCACTATTGCTAATCCAAGGTAAAACTCACTCTAGAGACAATTTTCTTAAGGGGGAAAAAATAAAACTAGTACTCAAAAGTGAGAACTACTGCCCCTTAGACCTTTACTTCTCCTTTAAATCCTCCTGACAGTAAGAGTGCACCAACTTTGTGATGACTGAGCACTTTTGGCCGTAGTGAATATTCAGTCGGGGTTTGATTCCATACATCATCTTCTTTTTGCCAAATAATTCTTAGTGTGTGAAACCGTGCAGCCTAGCAAGTGTATCTGAAAGTCCATCAGTAAGAGTTACAGGAGTTGTGCTCTTTCCTAATAGCTGCTGCACCCCAGGGATTATCAGCCTATGATTATGAATATTAATTATACCTGCAATAAACGGTCCTGCTCCTTTTGCCATTTTTCCTGTCGTTTTCGTTCTTCCTCTTGATCCCAAACCCGGCGACTAGGAGCGCTAATGGATGGGACTGGGAGCTGATATAGCACAGAAATTAAAGAAGATATTACCTGTTTCCATATAATCAACACTCTTTTAAATGTACTTTTTCAAAGTGAGAAATAACAGCATTACAAATGTTACAACTCTATAGTCATAAGGACCCTAAATTAGCCTTTTCTTCAAAGGGACAGAAAGCAATCATTCTATTACACATTAGAAAATCCCTGTTAGCACTCTCAGATTTGCTCACAATTTTAAAGTGTATAATAAGCAATGGAAAGCCGTGGGCTTCTTAAAAAGACCAAGATTATACAACTAATTAGTAGTTTGTAAATAGTACTTACATCAGGCATTGCAGGCTCTGGACCTCCTGTGAGATTTGGAAGACAAACACCAGAAATCATTAGAATCATATGTAAACAAGTCTTGCAGCACTGACTAAATGTGGCAAGCCCAAGCTTCAGACTAATTTTTGCTTCCTTTGTAAGCCATGCTTGCATTTTGCCCTACTGAACTTACTTAAGGTCAGAATTCATTAGGTGCTTCAGCTAATGTGCGTAATGTTTTAAAAGCTTTACATGCTTTTGCCATCAGCTACTGCTTCAATTAGCCATACAACTCCCACTGTGACAATACTTCTTTGCTACATCTCTCCTACTACTGTTCTGAAACCCAGCTTTCAGCATCATCCATAAACAGAACATTGCTCCAAGGCAGAGTAATTACTGCCCTTGATGTGAATTAAGAGCAACAGACATTCACAGGCAAGTTCTCTGCCACAAAACTATCTATTTTCCCTTTCCAATTGTCTTCCTTTCCTACTCCCAAAAGCACATTTGAATTTGGTGAGCTTGTCACCATTCATCGTGAACCTTATGCTACTCAAGGCTATCATTCTTGGTCTTGTTCCAAAACAATTACTAGAGATGTGTATTATGCTAGCATATTAAAATGCAGAAAATATGGAGAAGAACAAAAATGTAAGTATAATCTTCTCCCAAGCATCATCACTATTTCTGTTTGTTGCTAGTCTACTTGTTACATGGCCATCCAAATTTTAGTCAAAAAAATGCATAAAAACAACAAGTTACAACTGTTTTCTGAAGCGGAGAAAAGATGAAATTTATGATACAAAAGAGTCAGAGATTAGTGTCGAATCTATATATGCACAATTTTGTCTTCATTATCAGATCGCAACAGCCACAGTGACGATAGCACAAACAGACTCTGTTTCCTGCAATTGCACCAGGAGAAGCCAAAGGGAGGCTTAGGAAGCATCTGTCTTTGCTACCCTCTTCTCTCACCCTTATGCTGGCCTGTACAGATTTAGAAACAAGAATCTTCCATAACATTGTAATGTTAAAGTGTCAAAAGCTAAAAAGTGAACAAAACTGGATGGCATGTACACTCCAGAAACACTCGCTTCTTATCCCCCACACAAACCACAAGTAAAATACTTCCAGTATTGCTATAAATTTGATTATGACAAAACCAAAACTTCATACCTAGCCTTTAAAACAAACAAAAAAGAAAAACAAAACCAGCCCCACAAAATAAGAAAACAACCAACAGCAAAATACCACCATATTGCAGATACAATGCAGCAGAAAGATTTAAAAGCAAACAGAACCACAAACACAGATTTATGCTGTGGCACTTCACATCATTTCTGGAAAAAGAAAAAAAGCCATCACCACTGAAAGCAAAGTCCTGGCTCCACTAAAATAACTGGCAAAATTCACATAGAACTTCCAGTGGGCCAGAATTTCACTCTTTCAGGCTACAGCAAAACAGCAAGGCATACATCATCTGAAGACAGCATTAGACATACAACATTAGTGGAAGCATGTGAGTTGTGACATGCAGAACACCAAAAAGCAACCTACAAAACCAAAACTTAGTGCTTCATTTTTTGCCTTTAAAAGCTACCATATTCAATTAAAAATTTGCATTTGACTTCTTCAGATCTTGTGACATCACCGCACTGTGGAAGCCAGCAACTGCCTTTTTCCACCAATTTAGATGAAAGCACAGAGCTGCAACTCAAGATAAACTCAAATCCAGAGTTAAATATTTTATCAACAGCTCTTTGAGATCTGCACTAAGCCTCTACTGGAATATTCAATGGTATTCATGTTTTGTAGGTGGTAGCGAACCTGTACAAAGAGTGCTATCCTTCTTACTCCTACCCAGTGATAAAATAGTATGAACAACAAAGAAGAGATATAAACGGCTATAGATATAAGAGAACACGCAAAGACCCATTACCACAAAGGTAGACCCATGAATTGTAAGAATAACCTGATGACCCTGGGGAAAGAAGGGAAATTAATTATGCTGCTTCGTTGTAATTGCAACAAACAATGCTGAAGAGGTTGAGCACCCAGCACCAGACTTGTCAGGAAGAATGTGCAGCAGGAACAATTTCATGGAAGTACATGAAATGTTAGCTCTTTGCTTTACCTTGTTCAAAAAATTGTGATCGTCTTTTTAAGTTTTTCAAATAAATAGGTTCAGTTGCTATTTGAAAAATACAAAGAATACAAATGAAGTCAATGAAGTGCTGTCTTTTTTTTTTTTTTTATTATTATAATTTTATTATTTTTTTATATTTTTTTTTTTTTTAAGAAAATGACCACCACCATTGGATGATAAGCTTTTGTTAGATCTCAACTCTACAGCAACACCACTTAAGAGAAATAAAAGGCCCTTAAACCAGAAACAAATTCTAATCTTTTATGATAACAAATACAGTTTTTAGTAGGTTATATCATATATTGATTAGTATTTCATTTTATCACTACCAATGTCCCAATTATAACAACAGTGGAAGCATCAAACTTGGACTCAAATTCTCTTTATCTAATTTAAGCCTCCTCGACCAAGATGCCACATAGGACTGAGGAGCTTAATGACCACTTAAGGTTATCAGAAAGGCACCTCCAGAGGGAAATTGATCTCTTGGGGAACTTGTTTATAAATCACCACATTCAAGATAAAATGAAACACAAATTTACACTTAAAGTTTACTGTTCCATTAGGAAGTCTACACACATGGTTTCTCTCACTGTCATCAAGCAAGGCTATCATTGTCCATAGCATCATACGTAATTATTATTCATATCAGAGCCATCAATATCATTCTTCAGGAAAAGTAAAATAAAAATAATAAAGCAACCACTATGCCCAAAATCTCACAACTGAAATAGGAGAAAAACAAAGTTGAATACTCTTTATGCTCTTTTCCTTGGCAGTGAAATAAATTGATGTTTACAGTGACTCAGTCTCCACATAATGCAGCAGCAATTAAAATAAATTGTGCATTGCCTTGTCTTTCACCCCTACCATACAGAAAATTTACAACAACTAACACTGAGACAGAGTGGTTGTCACTTGCTGTCAGCTCTCCAACTGCCTCACATGTCGTGGAAGCAAACTACACCCAGTTTAGATGCAACTAGATCTCTGTGATACCTGTCTAGCTTTCAATTCATTAAGGTCTCACTTCATTTGCCGCATAAAGCTTGCAATTATTACAGGTTTAGTGAGTGTGCTTGTTGCAAACCCATACAATTGGTGGATGAAAAGTAGTAGTAGTTTACCTCTTTGCTCACTAGAGGCGAGATCTCCTTGCATTCCATTTATCAATTTTTTTTCTGTATCCTGAAAAAAAAAAAAATAGAGCTCAGGCTCATTAGATTTGTGGAAGTCTATCCAATTACATGTCTCGTCTGACAGGAAGAGTATATCATGGAATACTTCAGAACATATTCCAAAGAAAGATACAAGACTATCTAAAACACACTGAGTGTATTATATAACAAAATGATTCCAGGCATTTGAGGGGATCGATAGCAATTTGTGAACTGATGGCCAAAATAAAAACCCACTCATTTACAGGAAAATATCAGAAATCAGGATCTTCTTATTTCAGCTCCTTGACAGGCAGGGTGTTATTTGCAAGTAATTTGAAAGTGTGTATACACTTGCTCTTTGGGGCTACAGCTTTCATTTACACAAATAATGGAGGTAAAAGAACTCCATACGTTTTAGTTGAAACAGTCTGCAAATATTTTAATACTTATCACTTAACATTTGCCCACTCATGAATGGACAGTAGCAAGTCTTTAAAGTATCTCTTCAAACATCTTTTAAACATCACTGGAACAGGCTTCTTGGGGAAGTAATTATGGTATTAAGTCTGACAGTGTTACAGAAGCATTTGGACAACCCCCTTAGACACATGGTATGAATGTTGGGGTTGTCCTGGCCAGGGACAAGAGTTGGTCTCAATGATCCTTGTGGGTCCCTTCCAAATCAGGACATTCTGATTCCAAGATCTAATTTATCTGAATACGTATACAGCTATATCTCTGCAGTTGTAGTATCCTGTAAGTTCCTTAAGCATTAGAAGCAAAAATAAGATTTCCAAGGTCTTTTCACCATCCTCCCCCTATTAATGTGTTATATTATTACTCTCTCTTCATGATCCTTCAAGAACATACTCACAGAACTTGGAAGGCTGCTGGAAAATTCTCTTTTTGTTGATATGGTGGAAACATTTGAAACTTGTTCTCCAGAAGTTGCATCAATCCATTTATTTTCAGGTGTACCTATAATGTTGGTAGCCATACTGGTGAGATTGAGGATTTTATGCCTTACATGTGGCAGGGAAGGCTGGTCTTTGCCCCAATCTTTTTGGTATGTGAAGGATCAAGAAATTAATGTAGACAGTAGTGTCAAAGAACAGAATAAAAGTTAGTGAAAACACATTAAAATAACACAAAAAACACATAACAGAAGAAGGAGACACATAAATCAGGTGGAATTTGTGAAGACAGAAAAAAGGGCTTTTATGAACAGACCGCCTTCCCCACAAATGCAAGTGTTAGTCATAAGCCAGGTAAAAGTTTACAACATGCTTTGCTAATGTGGACTACAGCAGTTCAACATTACAGAACAATTAGTACTCATTGGAAACTATATCATTAGCATTAGTAAGGATTGAGAAAATTCTTCCAGCTTTACTCACACAAGGTACAGTTTGACTCATATATAGTATCCAGGGAAGTGTCATTCTCATTTCCGTGCTCCTCAGGCAATACACAGATGGGCAAGACAAGGCAGTCTAAGCTAAATGATCAAAACTGATGAGGTGAAGACAATTCATGATCTTCAGACTCCATTTCTCCCACTAACTCCATAAAATTTACTCTGTAAGTTGTTCTCTGTTAATTTCACTCTTTGTTTGTGTTAGGGACTGTATAAATTGTGATTTGCTTCCTGTTTCTTCCCCATCCCATTAATTTTCTCTTATTTGCTAGTAACTTCTTCTACCTCGCTTCCCACTAAAAGTACGTTTTGCTTTTATAATGCAAAAGAAGTTATTGATCACACTGCCAGTTCTGGCAAAATTCTTTTGGGACTTTGAAAGGGCATCCTGACCAAACTCATGGCAAGTCCAGACATACTACAAGGCCTTCAGACAGGATAGAAAACCTCCCTAGCCAGAAAGTGTAGCACCATTCAGGAGAGATTACAGCATCGTGGTATTATACCTTACTGCTCTCTACAACGATCTGAAAGGAGGTAGTAGTAAGGTGGGTAATGGCCTCAAGTTGTGCCAGAGAAGGTTTAGACTAGATATTAGGAACAATTTCTTTACTGACAGAGTGGTAAAGCACTAGAAGAGGCTGCTCAAGGAACTGGTGGAGTAACCATCCCTGGAGGTGTTCAAAAACCGTGTAGATGTGGCACTTTGGGACACAGCTCAGTAGGCACAGTGATGTCAGGGTGATGGTTGGACTGGATGATCTTAGAGGGCTCTTCCAACCTTAATGATTCTACAATGCTATTTGTGTCAAAGGCCAAAATCATAGCACAGAAGTTGTACAACAACCACAACTTCATACGCCACCCAAAATACTCCCGGAAAGAAGGAACACAGATCCTTGTTCCCTGATGGAAAACTGCTGACTGAAGGAAGGAGGCTTTAAAAATTTCTGTCCTCTAGAGACCAGGTCCTCTTTATTTCTGCGGCACGGCAGGAAAAAAATTTATATTCCCTTGTGTGGTGGTTGCACATATTTTTACCTGTGCATCCTCTCAGAAACAGGTCAGAGTACAAGAGAGGTCAGTAGTTCAATGTTTTGTAGACTTGCTTGTCAAGACATTTCTAATGCATGAGTAGTTAAATAAAGCCAAGTTGTGTTAAAACGCAACAGACATGCTAGCAAACTACTTAGCTTGGGTAGATATTACTACTGTAAGGGTCATAAGGACTCTCAACTGCCAGGCACAGTAGAGACAAAGCTTATTTGCCTTACAGTGCATACTGCATCTGCCCAAAAGAAACAACTCACCATTCTTTCCATATCGTCTGATATCCATGACCAGGTTTCCAGTTTCTAGTGCTCTGCTGATGGCTTCTTCCCACTGACTGTAGTCCATATATGAAACCTTTGTGCCATTGATAGCAATGATCTCATCATCTACATGCAGCTGACTAAATGCAGCAGGGCTACCTGCAGAAAACAGAAGAAAAATAAAATTATGTCTCTGTTCACAGGTTTTTTTTTTTAATCCAATGTGACTGAACGACTTATTTCCCCCCACTCAAAGAAATGCTTATTGGTGGATATTCAGAATTTTTTTGGAAAAAAATCTACTGTAGTGTGACCATTAAACTCAATATATAAGCAGTGTTTCAATTTTAAACTTTTGAAAATGACAAAGGACATCATTCTCTCAGACTTGCCAGTGTTCACATTCTGGCTGGCCCATGTAATAAACAGCCCCTGCGCCCACTGTCCCCCTCACTAACACAACTTTATAATGTGGGATAGTGAGAGAAAGGTGGCACCACATAGCTTGTAGCCAATGATTATCTGAAACTGAGCCAATGCTTTGGTAATCCTCTTATCTACCTCCATTCTGATAATTCCAGTAGAAGCTGTCTTTCTCATATTCTTATTTATTTTTTTCTGGGCTCTTTGAACAAGAACATGCTACTTCNAATGTGACTGAATGACTTATTTCCCTCGCTCAAAGAAATGCTTGTTGGTGGATACTCAGAAATTTTTTTGGAAAAACAGCTCTGAATTGTCTGATAAGTGGACCCAAGGTATTGCTAGGTGCTGTCCCCATTAGACTTCCCTGTATTCTACTCATTTTGTCAATTAAGAGCAAATTTTATGGCAACTTGGACTTTGAATTCTAGTGATACTTTTGCAAGACAGAGTGCACTTTATACTCTCTTTCATCTACCACTAAACGTTGGCAGGTGTCTCACCAGCCAAAGGACAGAGAATATACACGACTAGTTAGTAAACTTTTTTCTATTTACTTCAGAAAATGAATGAACTGAGAAACTCAGACTTCCCCAAGTAAGATTTTATTAAATAAATCTGAATTATTCTTCCATTAACAGTTATTCCCTAAGCAGAATAGAAAACAGAGAAGGTAAGTGAAAACACAGTTAAAGACTGCACAATAAATCCTCATGTTAATAAAATAAACCAAATTTGAACTACACAATGAAAGCATTTTCCAAAGTAAGTAGTGAAATCCACGTATCTTGTTTAAAATACCATAAGAACAATTCAGTGTTAAATTATCAGAAAAAAACATGGAGAAGCATGACTTGACTTCTGGGTGGTATCCGGGAGGCAGAGTGAAATGACTTTTTACAAGGGCATGTAGTGATAGGACAAGTGGGAATGGGTTTAAATTGGAGCAGGGAAAATTTAGATTAGACATTAGGAAGAAATTCTTCATAATGAGTGTGTTGACACTCTGGAACAGGTTGCCCACGGAAGATGTGGATACCCCCTCCCTGGAGGTGTTCAAGGCCAGGTTGGATGGAGCCTTGAGCAGCCTGGGCTAGTGGGAGGTGGCCCTGCCCATGGCAGGGTGGGGTTGGAACAACATGATCTTTAAGGTTCCCCTCAATCCAAACCATTCTATGACAAAAGAAATTACATTTAGACATTGTATGCTTCATTCCAACCATCCTCTGACTCAAAACGCTGCTAGAAGTGTGGCTCATCCACTAAGGATTCAAATAGCTTTTAATATTCCTGGTAACCCTAGGGAGTTAATAAATGAAGAAACGTTACTTTTCCTAATGCTGCATCAGTGATCCATCACAGTTCACTAAAAACCAACACTGCTATGTTAGAAGAGTACAGTTTCATATTCTGTTTTTTCTTTTTACATTATTCTTTGAAGCGTGGATCAAAAACTCCATTAGCAGTTATCAGCAACATTTTCAAATCACAAATACTTCTAAGCTATATTATGGAAGAAAAGGTAAGGTTTTTGTTTGGAAGAAGAAAACATGTGTGATAGTAGAACTGGAAAAAAATATGCATCTCCTCAGAGCCAGGAAGAAGCTAAAGAATTAATGGATTTTCAAATACATAAATGGAAGGAACTGTTAAGGACAGTATTGAAGATACTGACATTGAAGTTACTGTTTTCAATACTATAATATAAAATTTGGAATTACGTCTGGTTTCAAAATCAAAGAACTTTAAGCATCATATAGTTTGACTACATGTAGATTGAACTTTGTGCTCATGGTACACAAAAGAGTCATCAGAAGCGATAACCTCCCTTCTTCATGTTGCAAAGAATGAGCTCTAGTTCATTTTACTCAAATAATTTGACAGGGATGACGCACAACTCAAAGGTAAGAATGGTACACTGTGCTCAGTTACAGTGGGCATATGAATGGAAGAACTAAATTGCTATTCAGATTTTAGAAAAAGAAGGGAATTCAAGATTGCATGGGTCCTCCTATATTTTCACCACAAAGACATATCCAGAGCATAACCCAACCACACAGATTTGAATGGATAGCAGTAGTTTCTACATTGCACAGTGCAGACCTAATACATCCAGAATAACTTACACCACTCAATTTTTGACACAACTTTGCCTGCTGCTCTTCCTCTACTGCCTCCATAGTCTGTGAATAAAGGGGATTCTCAAGAGTGCAAAACAGAGCTCTGATATTTGGCTTCTGCTCTCATTCACCCCCAGAAATGCCAAAAGAGATAAGCTGGCAATTCAGGTTTTATGGTTCTAGCTGCCTTTCTCTGTCCAGCTTCCCCAAGACTACAGGATTTACTAATAATTTCTTTCTTTATTCCACTGCAGAGGATTTAGTTTACATTACATGAAACAGGTAATGAAAACAAAGCCAGGCAATAGTCACTCGCTTCCTATATGGATACAGTTATCTCCAACTTATCCCCATCTGTTGTTATTACAACAGATAAAATACCAGCTCTGAGTTGTAGGAACAAAAAAAAAAAACCCTCTTGAAGGAAGTGGGTCAAATTTCCTTTGTCCTACATACCTGCAAGTGTTTGATTGCAGACTTGTGCACTCTTACATCAACAGCCTCTCAAAAATTGATTGCAAATAGGTTGAGTGAAAGGGGAAGGACTGAAACAATAAAGATTACATGGCAGCAAGGAAGCTGACATAACAATGTCTAGATGTAATGACTTTAAGGCTTTCTGTTTACCTGATTTTTAGTGTAAAGGCTGAAAATGCCTGTAAAAAATTAGTACTATCTTTTTATATGTAGTAAATGGGCTGCAGCAAAACATACGTTACAAGTTTAATTTTTATTTAGCTTTTTGAGAACACTTACAAGAAGCTAAGTTTGCTTGCCACAGTTTTCTTAATTTTTTGAAGGAAAAGCATATGTAGAATAAAGCGTAATTTATAAGCAATAAAAAGACTGATGCAGATTATCATCTAAAGAAAATCATATAGCTAGTTAGGCTGACAAGTATGTCACGGTAATTGGAGAAATTCTTCTTGAAAGATATTTATGGGCTCACAAGGACAAAAAGGTGACGGGGAACAATTGGTATGATTTTGTGAAACCTAAATCACGCTTGATCAACCTGGTTGATTTCAGTGATGAAATTACCAGATCTGTGGGCAGAGGGAGAGTGGCTGATAATGTCCATTTTGTCTTTAATAAGGCTTTTAATGTGATCTTCCACAGTACCCTGGTGTCAAAGTTGGGTCAATATTTTATCTACAGGGCAGAACAAACAGATGGGTGAAAAGTGACTGGGCTGTCAGGCTCAATAGGTAGTGGTTAATAGTTCATACTCAGCCTGGATGCAGGTTGTAAAAAGAGCTCCCCAGGGATATATCCTGGGACCTATCCTCTCTAAAGTGTTCATCAATAACGACGAGGAGGTGGTGAAACACACCCTCATCAGTTTGCAAACCACACCAAAATGGAGAGTGTCTATTACACTGGAGGGCAAGGCTGCCATTCAGAGCAGGCACCTGACATTCAACAAGGGCAAATGCAGAGCCCCACTCCTGGGATAGACTAACCTCAGTGACAGCACAGGCTGGGGGCTGATGGGCTGGGGCGATCCAGGTAGTGGTAGGGCTATGTGAAGACCAGCAGATTGATGGAAGTGAGTAGCTCATTCACTCAGCACTTATGTCACATGGACAATGCTGTATCTAGTTTTGGTGTCCCACACTAAGAGAGACATTGATAAACTGGCACAAGTTTCACCGGTGGCTGCTGGGGTGGTAAGGATTGGAGCACCTCTCAGTGAGGAGAGGTTGAGGGACATGGGCTTGTTCAGCCTGGAGAAGAGAGGCTGGGGGGAGACCTAACAGCTGTGTCCCCAATCACAATGCCTACAGGAAGGTCTCAGGTTGTGGCAGAGGA
>WAAB01015498.1:149808-199502 GCA_013389865.1 Piaya cayana | reverse complement strand
GCACCCCACTGAGCCCCACTGCAACCTGCTGAACTCCCCCTCACCCCACTGTGCCACACACCACCCACTGTCACCCAGCTCCAGGCAGTCCCAGCACTCACCTCTGCCACTGCCAAGGCAATATGTGCCCCAGGGCTATGAGCTGCCCTATCCCCTGGTCCCCCCAAAACCTCTCCCAGGACCCCAGGCCAGGCAGCACCCATCTCAGCATCCATACCCTGGGCATTCCCAGGAACCTCTGCTGTCCCATAAGTTCCCACAGGAACACCATAGTGATGTTGGGGATGAGGTGGAGAGCAAGAGGTATGAGGAGGGGTCTTGGGGGACCTAAGACCTTCTTTTACCTGCTGGGGTGAGAAGTGCCAGGGTGCCACAGGGTGCAGGGACCAGCTCTACCCAGCACCCAGGCACATCTGCAGTCCCAGAGTGCTGCCCTTGCCCTGTTGAGAAACACTTCCCCTTCCCACCCGATGGCAGCACCCTAGGGCAATGGGGAACAGAAACGTGGGTGGCAGCACGGGCACTGCATGGCACAGCACAGCAGGGTGGGCACTGCCTGGCATGCATTGCATTGCACGGCACTGTGGGCATGTTTTTTTTTGTCCTTTCCCTCATTTTTGGCTTCTTCCAAGAGTGGGCATCTGAGGCAGATGCTGGGGACAGGGAAGCATCCCAGTTGGTGGCACCAAGAGGAAGACATCACTCCTGTTGTCCCATCACCTCTCGCTGCAGCCACATAAGGGAAACTGTGACCTGGGCACTGAGGTTTGGGGTTTGTGGCTCACAAACCATTTTAACAGATTTTCTCCCCAAAACACCCTTCTGATGTGTATATGACGAGGTCTACTAAGATATATGCCAGATGCTATGGAGGGCATTGGTGGTGGAAGGCAGAGATGAACCAAAAATACAAAGAGCAATCAAAAAGTGAAGGATTCCCCTCAGGAATGAAAAAAAAAAAAAAGAAAAGGTAAATGAGGAAAAAACCTCCTATTTGCCAGAAGGTAGAAAAAAGGGGCACTGAACCCAGTGGTGCCAGGTTGGGAGGGATAGGAAAGCCAGAGTAGAGGAGGAAAATTCCCTCCTGATACCTGGGAAAACCCAGCTGTAGAATGCGCCAAGCACAACCTTTCTGTCAGACAGAGGAGAATCTCCAGCCCAACTGTACCCACTACTTGCAGCTGCTCTTAATTGCAGCCTGTCATTGCCCATAAATCACTGCTATTTCCGATTAATGAAATCACATCAAGATACTCAGCCTTGTCTAGCTGCTCTGCCTCTGGTGTGTCTCTGGGACATTATCTAACCTAGTGGATTGTCTAAAACGTCCCTTTTTTCACCCCCAAAAGACACCACAGTAAGATCTGCCAGCCCAGGGATGATGGAGTGGACACACACCCTGCTCAGACTTCCCTAAATGCAGACATCCATGGATCATAGAGAACCAGTCCCGGTGCCCTGACACAACAGTGAGGGGCATCAGGAGAAACTTAACATGAAATGAGACTTGCAGGGTGGGAAATGGGATGCCCTGATGTCACAGTGATGGGCACCAAGTGAAATCCATTGTGAAATGAGACTTGCAGTGGGAAAAATGGGATGCCCATGGTGTTGGGGTGCCCTGTAGAATGGGGTCACCTCTGTCCCATGGGTTTAAGGTGCTTGAGAAGGAGGAATAGGGTTAAGAAAGAGAAGTGTGGCTGATGTGCAACCAGATGGGGAAGAGATTAAAAATATTTTCTGGCTCCACTCACTAGCAGCCACAAGCTTCCTGTGGCACGCACTGGGGTGACTTCACGCCCTCCAATCCTTCACTTTCAAACCATCTCAAATAAGACCTTCTCCAGTGAATTTGGCTTTAATTAACACCCTGGTATTGATATGAAGGAGAGTTCTGTGAGCTTGCTACAGTGAGAAAACATTTCAGCTGTTGCTGTCCTCAAATAGGATATGGGGGATGGCTTCCTCCCTTGGAAACCTTCCTCCTTGGCTTGTCCTGGCACCAGAGAAGACCATGGTGGGGACATTTTAGTGGTTTGATGGCGTGGTTGGGATGGTGGAGGTGGAAGTGAAAGCTCCAGCTCAGCAGATTTCAGATGGTATGAAGTGAGGGTGCTTCTGCCCCATGTGAAGCTTGGCCAAAGCCACAACATCTCTGCCCCCAGATACCTCCTGGCTGGTCCCAAAACATCTTCAGGTGCCCATGGACATGTCCCATCTGTCCCAGCTTGTTTGGGGACCAAGGCTTTGTTATTTTAAGGGAAATCTCTATTTATCAAATTCTGAAGATGCAATGAAGTGGCAAAATTGCACCAGAGCAGCTTTTCACAGGTGCTTAACATGGACCCATGGGTACAAGGTGCAGGGATGGTCCCTCTGGTGATGTCACGTGTCTCTGACACCAATGTGCTCTGTCCTCAGGTAACTCCCTTCACCTCCCTGTGCTTTGACGCACCAGCTGTAAAATAAATCAGCATCTTGGGGATGCTCCAAGCCATACATGCAGTACTTTATGTTTGGACTCAATGATCCGGTGGGTCTCTTCCAACCCGGTGATTCCGTGATTCTATGATTCTGTGATACTTTCCTGTTGGAAACAGGAGATGCTGGTGATAGGGAATCACAGAATCACAGAATCACGGAATCACCGGGTTGGAAGAGACCCATCGGATCATCGAGTCCAACCATTTCCACCAAACACTAAACCATGTCCCTCAGGACCTCGTCCCCCTGTAACTTAGACACCTCCAGGGAAGGCGAATCAACCACCTCCCTGGGCAGCATATTCCAATGCCTAAAAGGTACAATGAGTCTGCCTACTCTCACCTAGCAGTGCTAAGGCTCTGGCTGAGCTCGTATAAACCCATACATGTATACACACAAACATATAGGCACATATCCAGCCACTTGTTCTCAATACATACATAAAGATGTCTCCATTCACATCCACAGACTTCTATATCTCTATACACAAATACATGTTTCTGTGCCCACATGGACTCACATATGCATTTCTTTATCCATATATATATGAATATATTTACGCTTCTGTACAGAATGTCTATGCACACACACCCATATATACAAATATATCTATACCTCTCTATGTCTATATGTATAAATACAGATAAATAGATAGATATAAAGGTGAAGGCCAGGCTACTGGCACCCACAGCAGAAATGCTGGGGAAGACCAGGTCCCTTGAGCAGATTTGCAGACTCTCCACATGCAGAACCATCTCTGGCATTTGTCTCGTCTCTAGGGATGTCCTGGGAGATGCAGGCACATCCCAGACACACCACACGCTGTGGGATCAAAGGGACCAGGGCAAATACACCCCACTGAGCTTCATACCTGCCCTGCCAAGGGAATCACAGTGTGGTTTTAGGCTCAGCTCCTCAGTAAAAGCTGCTAAAACTCCCTAAATGAAAAGCCTAGTGGCTACCATTTTGGCTGGTTTTGTAGACCACCCCAAAGCTCAACCAAAGCACTGATGCTTTGGATGGATCTGACCCAACGGTCTGTGGATCTGAACCCGTCCTCCCCAGACCTGCTTCATCCTGTCTAGTTCAATATTTGCTTGGCTCCCATCTTGCCTAGTTTGACCTGAACTTCTTGGGTCTGACTCTACCCAGTTTGGGCCCATCCTGCCCCATGTTGTCTGACCTGGTCAGGTCCCGTCCTGCCTGGTTCAGTTTGACCTACTCAGGTCCCATCCTGCCCAGTTTTGTCTGACAGCCTCGGGCCTGATCCTGCCCTGTTCAGCCACAGCCTGCCCAGTTCACTCGGATCCTTTTGGTTCTGATCCTGCACCAGTTCAGTCTGACCCTGTTGGTCGCACCCTGTCTGGTCTGGTTCTGTCCTTCCCAGTCCACTCTGAATCTCTTGGGTCCGATCCTGCCTGGTCTGATCTGACCCTCTTGGGTCTCATCCTGCTTGGCTCAGTGTGACCCTGTCGGGTCTCATTCTGACTCAGTTTGGTCTGACACACTGGGGCCCGATTCTGACTTTTCTGGCTCCCATCCTGCCCAGCTCACTGCAATCCTCTCGGGTCCAGTCCTGTCCCCTGGCACGTTCTGACCCAGTCAAGTCCCATCCTTCCCAGTTGGGTCTGACCCTTGGGTCTCATTCAGATCCATGTTAGACTGACACGTAGGACCAATCCTGCCTGGTACAACACATCCCAACCAGTTCACTCTGACCCTCTTGGGTCTGATCCTGCCCTGCTTTGATCTGACCCACTCGAGTCCCATCCTCCCCAGCTGGGTCTGACCCTCGGGTCTCATTTGGATCCGGTTTGAACTGTCACGGTGGGACCGATCCTGCCCGGTCCAGCCTCCTCCTGCCCAGCACACCCTGACCCTCTCGGGTCCGGTCCTACCTCGGTTCGCTCGGTCCCTATCGGTCCAGTCGCATCCCGCCTGGTTCACCTCCTGGGGCGGGTTCTGCTGGGTCCAGCCTGACCCTCCCTGCTCCGATCCTGCTCCGGGTCGCCCGGTCGCGTCCCTCCCGTCCGCGGCACCCACCGGCCCCGGGATGCAGCGGCGCCGAGAGCCCGGGGCGGCTCCGCTCCGCCCCGCTCCGCCCTCCGAGCCCCGGCACCTGCAGGAGGGGCGGGGGCACAGCTGGAATAGGGGGCACAGCTGGGCTGGGAGAGGGGCACAGCTGGGATGGGAAAGGGGCACATCTGGGCTGAGAAAGGTGTACAGCTGGGCTAGGGGGCACAGCTAGGCTGAGGGGGCACAGCTGGGCTGAGGTGGCACAGCTGGAATAGGGGCACAGCTGGAATGGGAAAGGGGCACAGCTGGGCACGGGGGCACAGTTGGGCGGGGGGCAAGCTGGGCTGGGGGCACATCTGGGCTGGGGGACACTCAGCTGGACTGCAAAAGGGGCACAGCTGGACAGGGAGGTGTTAGCTGCAGCAGAATAGAACATCTGGTTTGGCATCATGGGCAGATGTCTGGATGGAACGGGGGAATCTCTACAACTTCAAAAGTGGGATTTACAGGGTGGGATGCTCACGTGCCAGTCAACAGCTTCATTGCTCTAAGCAGAGGCTGGGAACTGACAGAGCTGGTGGTGAGTAGCTGGGTGTTGGGATCTGAGTCTCAAGTGAATTCTAGAATGGTTTAGGTTGGAAGGGATCTCAAAAGATCATCCAGTTCCAACCCCCAGCTATGCGTGGGGACATGTCCCACTACACCAGGCTGCTCAAGGCTGCATCCAACCTGTCTTTGAACACCTCCGGGCTGGGGCATCCACAGCTTCCCTGGGCAGCCTGTGCCAAGGCCTCACTGCCCTTGTTGTGAAGGGGTCGGTGGCTTTGGTATTCATTAACCAGGCAATCAAACCTCTGCTCTTCCTGAGTAGAGCTATTAAAGAGCAATAAAGAAAGGAACCTCCGGGGAAGGTGTTGGGTACAAAAGGGCCAATGCATAAACAGCCCAGGGATGCTGGGATTACAAGGGATGGCACACTCAGCCCTTCTTTTCTGTTGAAGTCCTGTTAGCCCTCCAAAATTAAACCACTCCTTCCTTTTCAAGGGGTTGTGATGGGTCTTGGTTGAGGTGTAGGGCAAGGAGGTACCAACTAGTCTTGCCTGGATTATGGAGCAGCATACAGGGGGCTACCTAGTGTTGCCTTGTTAAGTGAGACATCTCTGGAGCTGGCACCTAAATATGAGGTGAGTAGTTTTGGGCAGGGGCTCAGCTGAACGTTGTGGGATGGGGAGGCAAAACGAGGTGCTGCAGCCTCCTTGGATCCCACTGGCGCCTCTGCTACGGCAGACAACGTGGGCTTTCATTGATCCTGATGCGAGCCTGTGGCCAAGCTGGGCAGCCGGGCCACAGGGAAAATGGGCTCTGACAGAAACAGCAGTGAGTATTTGCAACCACAGCCAGGCTGGAGCCATCACCCTCATCTTGGGGCTGCCCAGGCTTGTGGGGTTGGGCTGGCGGTGGCTCAGAGCCCTTGTGAAATTCCCCTCCCTCCGCCACCATAGGAGATGGAAACTGGGGAAAGAAGTGTCTTCCCTGGAGCAGGGCAGCAAACATGCCTTGTGCAAACAAGCCCAGCAGCCTGAAATGGGGAGCCCAGGGCTTTCCGCAAGCATCTAGAGAATGCAGCTGAGAATGGACACAACTCACTCCTCCCAGGAGCCACTGGCATGAGCACTCAGCCCATCTCCAGCACTGCCTCCATCTTCAGGCAAGCTCCAACCTTATGAAAAGGAGCTGGTGTCCTCCTCTCTGTGACACAGCAGGTGTCCTTGCAGGTCCCCAAGGTGAACACCTCATAGCCAGCTGTCCTGCTGTAGGGACACTGTAAATAGTGGAGGGAGTGTTAAAAAAGAAAATAAAATAACAGCAGCTCCTGGCTGCCTGCCAGCCCCAACAACTTCACTGAACCCAGTAATCGGACCTGTAGCCTCGAGCCCAGCCCTACAGCACTTGGAATAAATACAAACCCAGCAAAAAACAGCATTCCGGGGGCTGATCAGGGATGGGAGAGGCAAATTCAGAAGCAGTGGTGAGACTGAAAATGAGATTTCAAGCAATTAATTGTGTTTGCACCTCCTTTTATCCATGCAATTGACAGATAAAGCTCAGTGGGAAAAATAATCAAGGAAAGGGAAAGTCTGGGTACCTCTTGGAGTCTCACTGATAGAATTAATCCCTGCCAAAAATATTTGGCATGGTGTCTGGGCTTGGCCTCACAAGTGTCTTGGGCTTTCTATTTCTCTGGCTGGATGCTGCCAGTAATTGTGTTAGTGGTTGTTTTCAGGTAACATTTGCCGCTGCTACCCATGGTAATTGTGCCTTCCCACCAGACTCCTGATTTCCAGTCACTGGTGGGTTGCAGAACAGTGGATGGAAAGGAGAGCGTCTGTAGTCAAGGGCAGAGTGGCAGCGAGAAGCTGAGACCATGCTCCTCCAACTGATACATAACTCTTGTTGGAGATGAAAAGCAGCATTTTTCACATGCTGAATCTTTGTGAAAGCCTCAGGACAAGGGTGTCCAAACCACCAGACACTGGACATCCCCGTAGGGATGGTTCTACAGGGTTTTCAGGTTCTCTCCCAGCCCAGACACACTGGGGATGCAGGCTGTGTCCTTTCTGCCTCAGGCTCTGCTGTGGCTCACCAGACTGGAGGTGAGGTTTCAAGTCTTGCATGAAAAAAATCATTACTTCTAAAAGATATTTATAATGGAAATGAAGCTAATTTCTCATGTCCTCCTGACACCACCAGCCTGCCAGGGTGGTGGACCTGGTAGAGCTTGTTCATGAGGAAGTAACATCTGATGACAACTTTCTCTTTTTTAACCAGGTCAGAGGAGGTGGTCACCCTAGGCTCACCTGCCACCACAGCACCAGCTGTTGGGTCCTGACATTTTTGGCGAAGAAGGTGGAAGAAGTCTCATTTCTTAAGGTCCACTCTGATGGTCCCTTCTGTCCTGTTGCTGCAATCAACATTCATCACAGTCAAATAGGTGCAGCTACTCCAAGATAAGAAGACAAGTCTCAATGCGGCACCTCTGCATTACATAAAGTGGTCTAAATTTTAACCCCCATCTCTATGATGTGTCCCAGGTCCACGTTTCTGCCCATCCAGCCTGGATTTCCTTCCAGAGGTGATGATGTCCCAGCAACAATCTACAAGCCCAATGCACCTGTTATGCCAGGACTCCATGGGAGTGTCGGGAAACCTTGGCTTTGATGGGAATTCAGACAAAAAAGCCTTGGCTTTGTTCCAAGTGGGAGCTGAGTCACCGTTCCTATGACTCAGCATTTCAGAAGCTGTGTGTTTCAGCTCATTTTCCTCTTCAAGCCACTTTCATCCCAGGGGATGAAGGGGTTGCTGACCTTCTCCTTCTCCCAGTATGTAAATGATTAATGTCTTGATCTTCGCAGGCTTCCTTTTTCTCTTTTCAACACACCCTGACTCAGAGCTCACGATTGCTTCTACTCATCACTTTTCTTTCTTTAGGAATCCTTAAAAAGCTGCATGGAGCACAAGGATCCAGGTATGGGTGATGTCTTAGGCTCTAGTTTCATCCACAACTTCAGCAGAAGGAAAATAGTGGGTGTTTGGGAGGTGGAGAAACAGGTGAGAAAGGGATATTCTGTGAATCACATCCGTGCTTCTGTGCAGGCAAGAAAACACAAGGCTCATGGCTTAAGAGGATCTTGTGATAGAAGTTTCTAAGTGGGTGTTCACACTTTCTAGTAACTTTCTTGAGGTCTTCTCTACCCCCAACTGCTAGGAAGCTCTGCAAAGAGGGAGACCATTGGCTCATTCCCACAAAGATTGTCCCCCCTAAGGGACTCCATGATTATGATCCACTGTAAACCAGGGCCAAACATGGGTATCCCAGTTTGCCACCATGTGCTGCTGCAGGAGCACAGATTGTCATCTGCCTTGTGGCTACCTGGCACTTGGGTCTTACAGATGGGCTGAAGCAGCATGAGCATGAGACAAGCAAATATCTCAACCAACTGGTTGTGAGTTACCAGGAGCCCAGACATTTTGTGCACTGAAAATTTAATGCTTGGCAATAAAAACTACTTGGTGTATTTTCTTGTTGCTTCCCCAGGAACCCCATGCTTGGTTCTGCAGCTTCTGCAACAAGTGATAAAGGATTTTGTGTGTGGTGAGTTCACTTGGGACTTCCAAGCCACAGCTCAATACTCCCAGCTGGACGGACATATAATTTTTAATTTGTGCAATTAGTCTGTGGCTTCCTGTAATGTGAATTTTAAGCCTTTGCTGCTCTTTTTGCTAATTAACACCATTAAGTGCATTGTTGTTGACTCAGGATGTCCACCTCCTTGCCAAGGATGTGGTAGGGACCTTGGGGACCCTTGACAAAATAACACCCAGGCACAAGGAATCACCCATAGGAATCAAAATCTTCCAGGAATTAAAACTCAGAGCATGGATCATTTTCTTCCCAGGAGCAAGCAAGTACATGCTCAACTCTTGGGCTTGTCCTCCTTTGCCTGCAGGTGGATCCATCACACCTAGCCACTGCGGCAAGTAGTTAAGCCATAGTTTCCTGTTCCTTCCATTGCAAAAGCAACCAAACCAGACATTTATTCTGGGGAAAAATATGTGTTTTGTGTCCTGCATCATCAAGATATTTTTCAGTGTGGAGCAACTCACATGTCCTCACTTCTCACTTTCAGTTCTGCTTCTCAGAAGATCACGCTTTGCCCCTGAAGAAGGCAAAAAGGGAAGCTGTGTCCCAAGTGTTGGGTTTTTTTAATTCTTCCAAGAATTTATCTCTTTCTTATAAGAAAGCATTTTTATTTATTTTTTTTCTGGAAAAGAGGAGAATTACAGAAATGAGGCAGAATTTAGACACAAATTTTATCTTCTGTCACTCACAGATGGGCAAAACCCCCATCAGTGCTTGAGGCTTCTACTCAGCTAAACAAATAAAATATGATGGTAAGATTTTATAGGAAGTTTTTTTTAATATTAATACTCATTGAGTTATGGATAACAGCCTATTCCACACTGCTTGCTGCAAGATGACCAAACCATGACTAGCTGGAGGCTTTAGCAGGAGCATTCCTGCAGAGGGACTATTTAATATCCTCCATCTTCAAATGGAATTGATTCCCATCTTTTTTCTTCCCAGCTAATCCACCAGGAAACCCCTCACATCCTGTTTTCTGCAAGCAGAAAAGAGCTAAAAGCTCCAGCAAACCCACTTGGGGCTTGCTATAGGATTTGCTTTGCTTTATAGGCAA
This sequence comes from Piaya cayana, assembly GCA_013389865.1. Taxonomy (NCBI): domain Eukaryota; kingdom Metazoa; phylum Chordata; class Aves; order Cuculiformes; family Coccyzidae; genus Piaya; species Piaya cayana. Next base: position 189,744 of record WAAB01015498.1, on the reverse strand, counting down.
CATAACAGCTCTAGCAGCAAGAATTAGGGGACTATGGCCAGCTTGATGCCCTGGTATGAGGAGGAGGACAAGAATAACTTACCAGGATGGGCTCGGTTTTTGCAGGGACATAAATAATCCTTATGCAAGACCACTGCGAGCAGCATTACCCTTGGCAGCATCTTCTAAACAAGCCTCAGAGCAGAGCTGGTGCCCAGACATTTTGTACAAACACCGAGGTGAAAATATAACAAGGCAAATACAATCCTGGGGGGTCCTGGCCATCAGTTGACTTGGTTTGGGCAAAACCAGGCATGGTTGCTGCACATTCTCTTTCTATGTGGTGACTTGCACATGTTTGGGGGTTTGGATGCTGCAGGGAGTGAGGGTACACATATTTGGGTATGCATCCAACACAGAAGCATGGCCACAAGATACTCATGGATGTTCAGGAGATGCAGATGTGGAGTTTGGATCCATCCCAGGGGAGAGGGAAGGGATGTTAAGACCATCCCAAGCAAGGAGCTTTTAAGTCATTGCTGCTGGGAGTGGGAGGTTGAACCAAGGAGCTCTTGGGGCAGTGCCAATCCACACCTCAGTTGCCCCAGTTGCATAAAAGACAGAATGCCCAGCTCCCATCTAACATATAGAAAACTACCCAGGACCATGAAATAGAGGGTTGTACCCCATGTCTGCTATGGTTGAAGTCTCCTGGATCATCAAGAAGGGCCCTCCTGCCTTTATTTTCCTGTCCTGTGCTGCCTGGAATGCCCAAGACCTGCCCAGGCCAAAAATGTTCAAGCAGGTCTGTCCCGTTGGGGATGTGTTGCAAAACCAAGTCGGCAGCAAAGCTCTGCACGTAGGTGGGGAGGGAGGAGGGGAATTCAACAGCAAACAAGATCATGTTGTTTCCTTTGTGCTTGCTTGTGTCGGCAGGCAGAGCAGGCGATGCTTAGCTCAGGCAGAGCAGGCGGCAGTGGGTGACAATTCACAACATCACTCCAGCGTGCTATGTTACCCTTCTTGCAGGGTATCAGCCCCTCTAATGTGTGAATTTTTTCACCCTTCTTCCTGCAAGTAAGGTCCTCTCCTCTCCTCTTCTCATAATGTTATACCATATTATATCATATTTATTTTATTGTCTTTACTTTACTTTAATTTCATTCTACTCTAACTACATTATATTGTCCCTTCCCTTCCCCTGCCAGACAGCTCAGACCCAGTGCCAAGCTCAAGGACAGACAGACATACAGCATTTTAAAATCCTTTATTCAGGCTCGGAGCTGCCCGTGGCTGGTTTCCTCTCTTTCCATGCATCTCAAACTGAAGGCTGTGATCTCAGCAGGGGGGCAGCTGCTCTAACATAAACTTTAGTGATGAAAGTCCAGACGAATCTTTAGCATAAACAGAAAAAGAGTGAAATAGGTTTAATTTAATACATCCAGTAATTCTAGGCATTCTCGCTTCCTTCCTGTTATTATCTGACACGATCCGTTATTTTTGGATACTCTGACAGATCTATTCAAAGGAAAACTGAACAATAACAAACATGGGATTTAAATAAACCCAGAATAATAACGGGAACAGTGGACAAGAAGCTGACTGGATTTTCAGAAAGGTTCAAGGAGAAAGCCCCACATACAGATGTAACTATGTTGCATTCCAGATCTCTGCTGGAGTGGAAGATGAAGGTGCTACGTTTACTTCAAGACCAACTGCAACTGCAGCATTTGATGGGCTTGGACCTGTTTGGTTGAAGCCTTGGCTCTTCTCAGCAAACTGGCTGAAAAAGATCCATGGGATTTTCTCTAAAATGTTTCGTAGTAGACTCAGTCCCCACACATAGCTCTGAGCAGAATGTATTAGCAGTCAACAGGACCTTGTATTTCAGAGGCCAAGGGGAAAGGCTGTGACTGCCATTAAATCTCTTTTTCCCGGGCACCTTGGCACCTGCTTTTTAACAGAGACATAAGAGGAAATGCTGATTTTATCCATCAGGATAAGAGTAAGTGCAAACAACTGTCGGCTAACCAAGAACTATGGGCTGACACACCTCACAGTCTCATCTTACCTTGGCGTGCCTGAACGTGCCTCTGCTCAGTTCCTGTTTAAGGGCTGAGCTGTATCCCATGTAGTTGATTTCCTCCTGGGTGCATGCACAGATGCCCAGATCTCTGGGCCAGCATGTGGTACATGAGTCCATGCAGCAATTATCCATTTTGGCCATTTACAGGTGGATAGATCACAACCTACAGAGACAACACTTGCCCCCATAGTGTTCCTGTATGCCTATAAACAACCAGGACAGTTTGGTTCCCACCCTACTGGATCCTGGATGTATTCCTCTGTTGGCTCATCTCCTGCTTCCTTGCTCTCTATTTCTGTAGACCAGTCCGGCTCCTCCCTTCTCTGCATGCCTATTGCTTGCCAGGCATTAACACAGGAGGTGTCTCAGGTATAGGAGACATCACCAACCCACACTTCAGAGGCGTCCTTGTTGGAATCTGTGAGCAGACAGGCTGATTTCTTTGGGCATCTTCCAAGCAGATGTCTCCCAGCAGGTTATTAGGTTTATGGCTGGAATTGATCTTAAAGGTCTTTTCCAACCTAAAAAATTCTGTGATTTTGTGACTCCTCCCTTACACCCCCAGAAAGTCTCTGTAGGCATCATGCAGGGTTCGGAGAGGATGACAGTGTCTGCATAGTGAGAAGGATGTGTTCACATCAGCAGACAGCTTGAAATGGATTGCTAGTGTGGCATTAATGTTGAACTGGATGGTTTCTCCTTTTCTTTCTCCACCTCCTCAGGCAGTTAATATTGATTGAGTTTATGAATTAACTTCCCTCTTAGAGATTCAATGGAGTCAGAATTGCTACAATAAACAAACAGCAAGCAGTTTATGAGTCATGTGATGGCCCCGTGCCAAGACAAACATGAAAGCAGAGATCTCAGACAAGCTTTGGGAATTGTTCAGTGTTAAAATCTGTGTGGTTCTGGAGAAGAGAGAGCACAGATCTCCTCTCTAAATTCAACTGGAGCAGCTATAAAACTTCTCTACCCAGCTCTGGTGCCCAGGAGCTGCTCATCTAGCAGAGAAGAGTCAGCAGGACCACCTTGCTATAGAAGAATGACACTGAGAAGATAAACACTGACCCTGAGAGGCACATTATTACCACAGGAACACAGATCCCATCCCTGATTTAGGAAGATCTGTCTTCTACACACTACGCACCTCTCCTGCTCCAGCATGGGATGAGACAGTCCTATCCTGCAGTCTCCCAGAGGACTCTATTTTTGAGTAAAATGAGTAAGAGTTGATTGTTCTTTTGGGTGGGAATGATTCAAGACACTTTAAATAGTAAACCTATCCTTTTTTACAGTTATCTCCCTCTTTATTCCCGCTCTTGGCTGCTGGGTGGTTTGTATACAATTATTAAAACCTGCTTTGACATCTCTTGCAGAGTATTTCCTTTTGGCTAGCTTCTGACACATTTGTTTCCATCCAAATTCCCATAAAAGGACAATGGGGAACCAAACTACTTTTATGCCTCTCAGTCTGCCCAAAGCCCTCCTGAGTGTCACAGACAGGGTGAGACATCCCAGCTGAGACAGGTCCTTCTCTCTGACGGTGCTAAGGAGGGAAAATGTCTCCCATACCTGTTTGCAAGAAAAAGATCTAAAGAAAATGGAAAATCCCTATCAGAAACAAGACTTCCATCACCTTGGGACACAGGGTGTTTTTGCACGGAGCCACTCTCATCTCAGCTGGAGCTGGTGTTGTGGGAGGAAATGGAGCCAAAGCCTCTGTGAAACTTCATATGGCCCAAACAAGAAGGGAAAAGAAAATCTTTTCTTGACCCCCTCAACCTCTCAGCTATTATGATCTTAAACAGATGACCAGTATTCATTATCAAAGTCTCCAAGAGACTCATTTATGTGCTCATTCACCCTGCCTGCTCCCTTCTCCTTGTGATCAGACCTGATCATTTGTGAGACGAGAACCAAGTGCTGGGGCCCTGAGGACACTGATTCACTTTAATTGTCCTACCCAACCTCTCCTGAAGCCTCTCTCCAGTCTGCCCATGGGCCCAGGACCCCCATTTTAGCTCAGCCCAGAGTCATGAGTCCCTATCCCAGTGATGCTCTAGGCATCTCCAGCCCCCTCATGGCCCTGCTTGGCCATGGGCTCCCATGGATGGATGCTCTGGCTTGGCCTCCGACCTGCCTCATCACCATGAGCTAGCCTGGTGCTGAGAGGTTGCCCTAGCTGTCACCTCTCCAGGTCTGCCCTAGTGATATCCCTTGTGGATGGTGGGATGGATTCCGGCCGGAAAGTTCCTTGCCCTACCAGTCCAGGAGTGCCCAATGGCTCCCTATCCTTTAGGAAGTCCTGACAAAGGGAAAAGTGATATGAAACTGGGAGGAGGGGCTGATACACTTGCTGGACATGCTGTCATCCAGGGGGACCTGGCCAAATATTGATAAAGGGGCAGAGAGAAACTTCATGGAGTTCAGCTAGTGGAAGGGAAGCCCTGCCCCAGGGGAGGACTAACCCCAGGCACCAGCACAGGCTGGGTGCTGAGTAGCTGGAAAGAAGCTCTGCAGAGCAAGAGTTCAGTGTCCTGGTGGGCTTCTGGGGCTCTCCTGCACAAGAAGGATGTGGACTTACTGGAGTCAGTCCAACGAACAGCCATGAAGATGTTGAAGGGGCTGGAACATCTTTCCTACGAGAAAGAGCTGGGAGAATTAAGACTGTTCAGACTGGAGATGAGAAGGCTCCGAGGGATCATATGATGTACATAAATACTTGCAGGGGTGGGAATAAAGAAAATATTGCTAGAGTGTTCTCGAGTGGTGCCCAGTGACAGGACACAAGGCATTGGGCACAAACTGAAACAATAAATGCTCTTTAAACACAGGATGCCCAGTGAGGTTGGGGGGTGTCCATTCTTGGAGATGCTCAAAACCCAACTTGACATGGCACAGTCACACTGCTTGAGCAGGTGGTTGGATTAGATGGTCTCTAGAGGTCCCTGCCAGCCCTAGCCATTCTGCGGAAAGGAAGGCAGGAAAGGACACCCTTTGAATAAACCATGTCCACTTGTGTGGGAAGGGGGGAATTTCTCCTGTGCCTGAAAGATGACCAGGAAAATCCTTGAAATCACAGTTTGGTATAATGCAGACCTGTCTGAGGCTTTGTCTACACCTTTGCAAGGTGGAGTGGCTGTTAATGCCAGCCTTTTCCAAGCCATTATATGAGGTTTTCTCCCATCTACTATAGTGCACTTTGGGACTGCAGGCAGGGCTGTTTTCCTCATGCAGTGGCCTTGTGAGGACACAGTGAGTTCAACAGCCTCCTTCTCCCTCTGCAGTAAAACCTCCAGATGTGTTGTGGAGAATGAGTACCATGTGTTTGGAATTAGATCAGAGATAAGGGCTCTGGCTAAAACAGATGAACTTCTGTCCTCTGAAGAAGGTGCTCCTGCAGCACGCAGAACCCAGATGTTAGCACAGCTGGCAGAGATCTTAGCACTTTTGTGAAAAGAGGGAAGGAGGTGCTCCTGGAGAAACATCTGCGCGTGCTGGCTGCTTGACTTGTTCTGCTTGGATGTGGACTCTTTTCCAGCTGGTTTGGAGAGGCAGCACAGGTACAGCCAAAGATGAACAACACTGGAAAGCACCTACATTACTCCTGATGGAGAATCTGGGCAGTTACACTAAGTGGACATCCATTCTACATACCTAATTTTAGTCTGATGAGTCCAGATGTATTTTACAAGGTTCACATCTATGTTTTGTGGCTGTTTCTGTAGACAAAGGGGAGAACCAGCTCTCTCCAGAGGACAATTTACTTTCCATCTCTAGAGATGTTATCAGCTGTCTTTTAGAAGAATCTTTCTCTCCAGTGGTGGAGACCTGTCTCACGCTCCTGTGACTGAAATTTGCGTGCTGAAACCAGGACACACAAAACCTCCCTTCCCCAAAGGGAGGGATCCAAACTTAACCAGGTGCTCTGCCAAGCAGGGTTCACCACCCTGCTCATTTTAAAGATGTTCTCCAGACTGTGGAAAAACTTGACGCTTTTGAAAGAATGAGCTATCGACTCTCATAACCACTGTTCTGGAGAATGTTCACTCAGAAAATTTCACATGCATAGAAAGTAAGATGAGATTGAGGGTGGTGATGGAAGGATGGTGCATGGATCTGTACACACTACAGAAATGCTTCTCATGCCTAGTTTGCTTAAGGTATTTCCTCCCCAAGCTGTGTCACTTCTATGGCTGTTGCCATTGATGGCAACTATCCTCCTTGGTCGGACCAAGTTAACCCCTGAATCTGGAGGCTGGTGGCTTAAGTGAAAGGCTAAGCACAAAGAGCACAAAGGTCATAGTCGTTTGGGGGGAAAAAAGATGAAATACTGTTAAGTGAAGGGTGGAGAAGGATGTGTAGTACAAAAAGACACCTATGTTCTGTCACACTTCTGCCCAAAACAGGCATCTCACACCTCACCAACACCATGGATATCCAGTGGAGTGAAGAAGACAGTAAGGTAGGGAGGATTGCTCCAGATGGGAGACTCAAAGGGCTGGAGCTCAATGCTCTCCTAGGAGGTCCAGAGGAATTGTGACGGTTGTGAGCCACATGGCTCTGGGCACAAAATGCCACCGGTGCTCAAGCAGTGGTGCTGTGATGGGGCCCAAGGAAGTTTTGGGAGATGGAGAAGCCCACCAGTCATCTGGTTCCCAAAGAATATTGCTGACCAAGAATTGGAAGGGGTCTCAGGTAACCACAAAATCATTATGTCTCCAGAAATCACAGCTAAAATTGACACTGGTCTACTCAACCTCAGAAACTGGGGCAGAGTGGATCCTATGTGTCTAGGAAGTTTGAGCTAAGCCCTCTGTTCCAGCTCCTCACCCTCACTGCTGCAGTGAGGTCAACTTTCTGAGGGCCTTGAGCAGCTCTAATCAGCCTCTCCCTAAGCCCAAACAGTCCTGTTCTCGCTGATTGCTGGCTCCAGCTTGTGCTTGCCCTCCAGGGCTGTTTGGTTTAGCGCTTTTGGGGGCATTTTGCACCTTTCACCCACTGTGGATAACAACAGAGACAATGAGCCCTATATTGCTCTCTGCATGGGAGCCTGGAGGTCTCTCTCCTCCAGCAATACCTCTCAACATGCCTCTCCCAGTCCTCCCAGTGCATCCAGACTGGAGCAAACTTCCTCCCAGATGTGCACTAAGCAGGTCTAAGCATCCCTGAGGATTTCTCTTTGGCTCAGGAAAGATCTTGCAGGGTTTATCCACTCTCCCTGTGCCGAGGCTTGTTTTCAAAGGACAACGCAAGCACTTAACACCACAAAAGGGCATCAGCTAGTGATTTCTGAATATCTGGGGACAAGGCTTGGGATTATGCAGAGCTCTGTGCTGCATACCGCTGAATTACAGTGACCTCCCACGAACGGCGACAGTGGGAGCACTGGGAAAATACCAATGCCATAGAAATAGTGCACACAAGCATGCAATCAACACATGCAAAGCCAAGTATTTGTCCTTTCATGCTTCCCCAAGGAGGGTTTCTCCTGTAGAAAGCAGAACTATCCTGGCCCTAAACTGGGATGAAGGAGAGAGAAGGGGAAAATGGAGAGAGGAAGAGAGGCTGGCAGGCAGCATGTTGGCTGGGAAATAATAACAGGGAAACACCCAGCACCATCATTTTAGCCAGACCCTGAACAGTAAACTCAGCTCCAATTTGTGATGCTTCCTAGCACACCAAATCTTCTTCCTTGCTGGTTTTAATGTATTGTTTTAACCAAGCATTAAAGTGTGTGCATGATAACTGCCACATTTCTCCCTTCAGCCAGAGGCAGTTTAGTCAGGACATTTCAGTGTGTTTGTGCTTGGGCACAATGTCAGAGAAGAGCAGGAAATGGCAATGAAATATGGCACAGAAACCCCCACAGTGCCCACCAAAGAGATTGGAAATAGCAGAGCTAGTGCTTCACCGGCATCTCTGACAAAGTGTATCCACTCACTGGGCAAAGAGGAGTTGCTGGTTTTGGTGACCTTGTTCCAGTTTGCAGGCTGAGAAGTGCTGGTTCCTGAAGTTTCAGTTTTCTGGCCCCTGCAATGACAAGGAATGCCTAGAAAATACTGGTAAAATAAAACTAGGATGAGAAGATAGAGAGAACCCAATAACAAAACCTGTATTAAAAGCTTTTGTGTTCTTAAAAGCAGCTATATTTGATTTTGGAGGAGCTTGATGGTGGATTTCCTAAGAAAATCAGTGCTTGTAAGCACACTGGTATGAATAAAGCCTGTTGGTCCATTTGGTCACATCTGGAGGAAGGTGAGAAGATCAGAGATGCTGATCAGCATGTGGAAGAGGAGACAGTCCCTGAATGATCCCTCCACGGAGAACATTGCAAAGAGAACTCCTTATTAGACCTCAAAAAATCCATCTGTGATAAAACCTCCAGTTTCTCCATCCCCACAAGGAGCACTTGAGCTGGGTGTTGCTGTAAGGCACATAGTTACCTATCCACCCATTCCCTTGCCAGCACAGCCAGACAGAGATTCAACAGTCCTTGTCCTCCTTCTCCTGATTGCCCATGGTCTTGACAGCAAGATGCTAGATCAGGCACCCAGGATCTCATCCTGACTCTGCCCGTCTATGATCTCAGATATGTCACTTCTGCCTCTTTCCACCTCTGATCAGATGACCTCACCTCAGGAGCAAAGCCTGGTGAGCTGTAAGCCATCAGGTCAGTCTGCCCTGGACTTCGTGTCCCTCTGGTCCCTGTGGTTGCACAGCTGGCACTGTCCAGGCTGCCTGGGGAAAGAAGCCACCTTGCAGCTGCCACAAAATTAGAAAACACTCTCTCTCCATCCTCCTTCCCTCTGTGCCCTGGGGAATTTCCGTTTTTGCTTTCTCTCTGGATTACATTCAAAACCTCAGGCCACACAGAACAACAACCAAGAGGCAAGCCAGTAGTAGGGAATCTTATCTAGGGGAGAAAGGAGACAATCCCATCCTCTATTCTCCATGAAGTCAGAAAGTTGAGTGGTTAGTAAAAGGGTTAATTTCTGAGGACCCCCAAGATATCCCCATGGGATTTTTATCTCTTGTTATATACTCTGTCAGGCAAGAAGTTATATATACTGTTCTCCTTGGTAAATAAGGTATCTGTCTGCCATATCCGGGGCATCTGCTGTTCCCCATAGCATTTTTGCATGGAGAATCATAGAATCATGGAGTGATTTGGGTTGGAAGGGACCTTAAAGATCATCCAGTTCCTACGCCCCTGCCATGGTCGGGGACACCTCCCACCAGACCAGGCCACTCAAGGCCCCATCCAACCTGGCCCTGCGCACTTCCAGGGAGGCATCAACCACAGCTTCCCTGGGCAAAGAATGTCTTTGGTGTAGCTGCATTAGATGGTGCTTTTGTGCCCTTGTGTAAATTTGCAGATTTTGAGATTTCCTGGAAAAAAAGAAATAACTTGCCTAAGGAGTGCAGATATACCATCAAGTAAAGTCATTTTGTAGGTCCTGTATTACTAGAAGTTGAAATGCTTCTCTTTAGCTTTTCCCCTTCTTCTGTAGCAGCCATGTGCAAGCTCCTGGTCTTGCTGCTGAGCTCTGAGCAGCCAACCTGCAATGGACAGAGTCAGGGCAAAGTATTTGTTGTGCTGTGACAGTCTGACCAGTGACTCTCCAGGGCTCAAGCTGAGAAGTTAAAATGTCCCAGCCTATAGCACGCTGCTCTAGGTAAGGCCAGAATAAATACTTCTCTTAGACTAATTAGACTAAGGCTATGTGTTGGGAAAGTCGCTGCATGCCCAAAGTCTGCTGGGTGGATCAGAGGTCTGGAGAGGTTGTCCCTGGAGGAGTGTAGTCAGAGTGCACTGTCACCCCTAAGCAGGGTGACCACACTGTCTTTGCTGGGCAAAATCCCAAACCTCAGACTAGAAACATCCATGAAAATGTGCTCCTGTCTGAAGAGCCCTTTGGTTCCCACCATCTCTGGTTGTCCCAGAACTTTGTGTCACGGAGGTCCCCCTCCAGGATGATCAGTTCAATCAAGTTCTCATTATCTCCAACAGCCTTGCCCTGGGAAGATGTTGATGGTGGTGATATTCCCTGGACCCTGTCCCAGACCAGGATATGTGTGAAAAAGGCATTTGCTGCAACAACATTTGCTTTTGAGATGATATTATTTCCCCTCTCTAATTGAAACTGTCACAAGTAGAGCTAGTCCACTGGAAGTATCTGCTGCAAGATGCTCTGGGCTTTTCTTTGTGGAGATCCACCACAGTTCAACTTCTGTAATAGCTTTTAAAGCTCTCAGGTCCCAAAATCCCTCCTGATAGAGCCCCAAGTGTGGGCTCCATCCTTGGAGAGGACAGCTGTATGGCCAACCTATATGGCTTTACCTTGATGTGTTTGAGTTGGCACAGGCTAAGGCGCTACCTGGCCACGGTTAGCAAGTAGTATGGACTTAGCAGAGGAGATTCAGTGACTCTCAAGTATTTGCAGTGGAGAAAGGCTGCTACTGCAGTGTTTAACTGCACAAATGGAAATTACAGAGAAATGAGGAAGCTCCTCAGAATGAAGCAGCTGAACACAAGAATGAAATGTTTGCAGACGGAGTGGAAGTGGACTGAGGATGCAAATGCAAAGCACTTATTCCAAGATACCATAAACAGGCTCCCCTAGGCAGGCAGAGCTAAACAACAGGGTGAAAAATATCATTAAAGAAAGTAATTGTCCTGCAGAAGGTCCATGCCACATCCAAGGTCACAGTGGGGGCATGGGAGATGGAAGAGGTCATGAACACAGAAAGCTGAATGCAAAACCCACTTGAGTGGGAATGAAATATTTTGGGGAACAACTTGCTAAAAGCTGAAAAATGAGTTAATAGGAACCAAAGTCCACAGTGAAGAGCTTCACAGTGTTGAATAAAATTCATTGTGGTGATTTGCATGGTAGAAAGGAGGTTCTCACATCTCCTGTATGCTGTCCCTGTCCTGGTCTCCCACTGGGAGATGGGCTGAAGCTGTAAAGAGCCCCAAAGTGGGGATGAAGATCTCCCCCAGTAATTATTCAGCTCCTCATGGTTTTAAGACTTGTCCAGACCCAGATTGTCATCACCAAGAGATGGAACATGGGCATGAAAGCTGCTACAGCTCCTCCTTCATCACCCACCTGGTGTTCTGCCTAGAGGAGTCAGGCTGATGCACGGAGGATATGAAAGTGCAAAAGTTTCCAGTACAGGAACATTTTTCAGAGGTTATGGAGCACATTAATCTCACCTCCATCTCACAAAATCCTGCAGCTGCAAAAGCAGGGTGTGATTCAGAGCAGGTATCACATTGCTCATTCCTTACCCTGTCCCTTTCCCAGTGGTCTCTGCCAGTGATGGGACACTGGGGCTTGTGTAAATATATATGAATGCATAAATACACGACTTTTTTGTTATTTTTTTTATTTTAAATACATATAACACACTTCACAACACGTTTAAAAAGTGGCACTGCTGTAACCAGGATATCTTCGGACACCTGTAGGAAATCCCCTGCAGGGAGGACATCTCCAATGACAGCTTGAGAAATACAAAAGAGGCCCTGTTTGGTGGTATTAAACCATGTTGTTAAACCTGAGATTACCTGGGGTCAGTTTGCATCGTGCAGGGCAAACATTTGTTCTCACTGGAAAAGGATTGCTTTATCTTATCCTGCTTTTGTGAATGCTTTATCTGTGGGGTATTGAAGCAACAAAGTCATTCTCTTGCTCTTTTCCTACTAAATCAGGTTTCCCACAATCTTTTTAACTGATTCCTACTCCCACACAGGGTCAACGTCAAGTATGTGCCCATCAGTTTCACAATAATCCCATTAACTTGCAACTGGACAAAACCCACAAAGCCAGCCTAAATAGTGAGGCTGGGGCAGGAGGCATTTTTTGACTGAGTGGTTGAACCAAAATTTGTGAGGAAAACACAATCCCGGTCAAAGAGAGGTCAAAATGAGTAGTTTCTGTTGGAGTTTTTTAACTCCTGCCTATTTTGGNTTTTTTTTTGTTTAAAAGTGTCTTTTAAAAGTGAAAAGTCAAGTGCTTTGAATTAGAAAACAGGAAAGGGGAAATAATTCCATGCCTTCCAAACAAATAACTCCATTTTTGGAGAAAAAAATATGTATGATATGCTCTAGATGTTGAGTTATTCCCCCCAAAATATCTCCATACTCAAATAGCATTGTTCTCTGAGCAGCAGGAGAACTCTTTGGGATAAATAGTTTTCTCCAACAAACCCTGTCTCTCTCTGGTGCTCACCTGGCATGATTCAGCATCCTTGGACATCTCTGGCCATATCCATGCTGGGCTGTGAGTCTCTGGATTAATCATTGCACCATCACTGCCGTGGTTTGGACCCAGAGTCCTCTAAAGCAGTTCTTTTATGAGCTGTCCACCAGTGGGTTGGATGCGGCCACCTGGGTTGGGATGGTGAGGGAGTAACCCCTATGGAATGTGTACCCAGAAGATGGATCCTGAATTGTCTCACAGACCAGCACAGAAGCAGCTGCATTTGCTTATTCTGGCATCATTGCTTATCCTATGGCCACGTTTCATGTGGCATCTCGAGTGTCTCAAGAGGGTGCTTTGGGCTCTTGGAGAGACCATCTCTTCCTGTGGGTTCCCATGGCATTAGGTAGCAGGGTCTTGTGAAGGTCGTGGTCAACGTCTTTCACAGAACAGGCATTAAATCACCCAAGCCGAGCATCTGATGGGACAAAGCGGGGTGTAGGAGAGCCTCAAAACACCACAGAACCTCATAAACCAAATCGCCGAAGGAGGAAACCCCAAAGGGTGAGGCTCTCTTCCTCCATCTACAGGCAAACAGGAGGAAGAACAGCTGCTACAAATGAATTATTACATCACGTTTTAACCCTGCTACCTTCTGGAGATGCTTGAGGAGTTACCACAACCTGGGAGTCCTTTGCCAACTAAGACAAAAAAAAGGAAACATTCTAGAGATTAGGGGGATTTCGATGCTACAAGGGGTTGTTGTAAAGCCCTGCTCTTCCTCCAGGCTTTGTGCTGAGCAGCAGCATCACCAGCCAGATGCTGAAATGCAGAGACGGGTTGCAACATCTGGGAAGCATTGCCTGGGGAGGAATAATGAATTTCTAGGAACTTATCCCAGAAAGTTTGGATGAGGCTCAGGACAGAGGGGTGTTAATCACCAGCTAGAACTGCAGTCATGGGACATGGGTGGTTGCTGCTGCCCACAGCCCTGGCTGGATGTATCATCCATAGGGATGCCACTCAATCCAGGCCCACAATGCGGAAAATTCCACCTCCCTCCCAGCACTGTTTTTGCATCCCACTCCTGACACATCACCCTAGAACCCAGCCAAAGAGGGGTCCCTGAGCCCAGACCACCCAGCCAGGAGCCCACAGCTCATTTGCCTAATGAAGAGCAGATGGGAAGGCATCAGCAGTGAGGTTGTTCCAGGGCTTGGTGAGACTTCCTTAACAAAGCCCTGCAGTTTCTCAGATGCCTTCCCTCAGCCACAGTGTGCTCAAGGGTTCACAGCTGACATCAGTGTGCAGATGGGTTTGAGAAAGCTGACGTTTGTGACGCTGCAGTGACAGCGATGCCCACCCACCTGCTGCCCCCATTGGGTTATTTTTAAGCCTTAGCCCTGCAAGCTAATTCTGGGAGGGTGCTAGAGGAGTAAGACATGGAAATATCAGCATTTAGCTCTGCACAGGCACCCAACAGTGCTGCAGATGCTCTTTGGGGGCAATTTGTGTTGTTTAACAACTTCCAGCTGGCAGGCCAGGCTTTCTTGATACCCAGTGGAGAGGAAATGTCATTTCTGAGTCGTGCACATATGAACCATTTGAGATGCAGCTCTGGTGCACTGAATCATGTCCAGGATGCTCTGATTTTGGAGCTAAACCTGTTCTGAGTAGAGGCTTGGACCTAAGGCCTCCATGGATTCCTTTCCTGGATCATGTCTGATACTATCCTGATGGACTCTAAGGCAGCTACCTCAATGGAGATGGAGGCAGGTGGCTCTACTAGAATAGGTCTGGTTACCCATAGGGCTATGTGCCCTCCAGCAATACTTAGAGGTCCACTGGGGAGGGATAAATTGCCCTAGGGAGCATGGGAATGCATCCTCCGCTTGCGATTGTGGGTTCTGTACAGAGGGATGAAGGCATGCAGCAAGCTCTAAGGTGTCCAAAAGCTACCCAAAAGCCACAGCACAGAAGCTGATGTTGGTGAATCCTCTGCTCGAGGAAGACTACAAGCTCTTCTAACCATATGTGGCTACTCCCTGAGCACTTTCCCCTCCTTGCAGCCTTTCTAATTGTCCCTGCAAATTGCAGCATGCAGTGACAGGATCATAACAAAGAGCCACCTGCCCCCCAGGAGTTACAACCTGGTTTGCGATCCCATCCCATGGTGCTCAGGCCTATTTGCTTGTTTGGGAGTAGATGAACTTGTTTGACAGGCCATGAGGAACAGCCTTCATGCTAGGGTGTTGGACCTGCATGCTATTTGCAAACAGGCTGCACTGGCACCCACGTGGCACCTCATTCTGCTCCCAGGCTGCAAGATGCACTCAGTCATGCAGCAGAAGCAGGAAAAGAATTGCATCCAGCTGGGAGTGGTGGAGATGTTCACCTAACAAAGGTTTAAAGAAAGGCATCATGTACTCTTGCATCCTAGCGGAGGAGGTTTGCAGGCATTTGGCAGCACTTGTCTTGCATCTCACATCCCAGTGCCAGGCTCACAGCTTCACTAATGGCATTGCAGAAATGCTCAGAGGACTGACATGACTGGTCCAGTAGTCTGACTATGGATGAAGTTGTGCAGAGAGGTTCATAGCCCAGGTGAATGCCTGATATCCTTCCAAAAGAAACACATTTCCAAATGCAAAGATGGTGGCAAATCCCTGTTGTGAACAATGCGTACCGAGGTCCTTCCCAACATTGGTCCCAAACAGCCTCCACCTCCATCTATGAACTTGGGGTCCTATCCCAGTGGTGCCAGCAGGTTCCCAAACAAAAAGGATGAAAGGATGTTAAATAAGCATCAGGCTTCTATGTGGCTGGTTGGGATGGAGCTGAAGCAACAGGTGCGCCACTGTATGAAAGGCAGATGGTGACCAGGCTGTATCCTTGCCCTTAAAATCAAAGCTCATGGCAGGAGAGGTTGATTCCCGAGCCATCTCACATCCCCTGGAAAGTCCCGTGGATGAAAACCAAGCCCCTGCCTTGAGTGGCTGTGCACATCAGGGTGGACACCCCAGCATGGGAACAGAGAACACTGCTGGTACCCCAGATGCTCCTACTGCTAATCTGGGAACCTGCTCCCATCCCTCCTCGTGGTCCCAGGATGTTTCTAGGTCATCATTAGCAGTCCCACGGGGGATCTCACTTTGCAGTGAAGACCTCTTAGTCTACCTGGGGACTACTTGCTCCTTGCTGCCACATCCCCTTGGCACCAGCAGAGGACTCTGCTGCAGCAGGGGTCAGCCTATCCAGCTAAATGATTTCCCTGTTAAAAAATCAGTGAAGGATGCTGGTTGCACTATGGAGACCACAGCCTTCCATGCATGTGCCACCATCTTCCAAGATCTCCCACTGGTCATCCCACAAGATAGAATCCCCCACCTCTTTCTTTCCAAGTTCAGTGGTGTGAGTTTGGTGGTTTGAGATCATCTCAGGGTTCCCCCAGGATTCACAGTGGGGGGTCTGGAAATGGGGTTGTGACACGCTGCCTTTCCACAGGGGGTTAGCAGCATCAAATTGAGCTGCAAAATCCACCTAAACAAGATGGACTTTTTTGAGAGAAGAGGGCTGCTTCAGCACATCCTTTGCTGCAAAGGCAGGAGCCTGCTGGGCTGAGACACTGCAGCTCCTCTCATGAGCAATGAGCTACAGCCAGGTAGCTTGTAGCTCAATGAGAGGATTTGAAGATTTGCCGCTCTAGTATATGTGTGTTTGGGGTACAGAGGGCTATTTTGCATGCCTTCCCATGCCCTTGGGAGGGTGGGCTCCAGGCAGGGCTCATGCACNGCTTGAGGCCATTCCCTCTTGTCCTGCCCCCTGTCACATGGGAGAAGAGGCCAGCTCCCTCCTCTCCACAACCTCCTTTCAGGTAGTTGTAGAGAGCAATGAGGTCTCCTCTCAGCCTCCTCTTCTCCAGGCTAAACAACCCCAGCTCTCTCAGCCGCTCCTCATAAGGTCTGTTCTCCAGCCCCTTCACCAGCTTTGTTGCTCTTACAGAAAACACTTCTCTCCTGGAACGTGGGAAGGAAGCTTTGTGTACATATATGTGTTGATATATGTATGTATATGTTCATTCCTTGAGTTACTATGGCCTCAAGTTGTGCCAGGGGAGGTTCAGATTGAAGATCAGGAAAAAATTCTTCACTGAAAGGGTCATCAGGCACTGGAACAGGCTGCCCAGGGAGGTGGTTGAGTCACCATCCCTGGAGGTGTTCAGGAAACAGGTAGATGAAGTGCTTAGGGATATGATTTAGTAGTGGGCGGGTACAGTTGGCATTGATGATCTCAAAGGTCTTTTCCAACCTAGTGATTCTATGATTTGCTGTGTGAGAGTCCAGCTGCTCCCAAAACACACACCAAGATGTTGGTGTTTAGCCACTGCTGAAAACTGCAGGTCTTCAGGGAGAAAGAAAAAAAGAATAGGGTATTTTAAACTCTCAGGCTTTCCTGAACATTTATTTGCCAAGAAGTCTGCAAATATTGGTTTTAAATCCATGAAAGCCTTAAAATAAACTCCTCACAAAGCTGAGTGATTGGCGTGTTATTTCAAACACCCACTGGTTTGGCTTCTTCCAAAGAAAATGCTGCCTTAGCTCATTCGCTTTTGAGGATGTCTGCATCCTAGATTAATATTACTAGAATTACCTAGAATATTACCTAGAAATATTACCTAGAATAATATTACTAGTCTGTGGGATTTGGGAATCTCTTCCCTTTGTCTGAACCCAACACTAATCTCCTGCATGGCTTTAGGGCTCCATCTGTCACCTTTCCTCACTCATCATTGATCATGTGATGGACACCTTTCCAAGCCACCATGGGCTGTAGTACAGGGAAGGCAGGTGTGGATTCTCTGATGTCTAATATGAAGGCTGAACTGCTGGATAACGGCTCCTTTGGCTTTTCGTCCTCACATCGCAAGCAATTTTCTATGAAATTCAGAGCCACTCAACAGGGCAGAGATTTTGTCCATCTATCAAATTGCCCAAATAGATCAGAAATGACTCAGAGAGGCAGACAAATAGGGTTGTTCCTTAGAAAATCAATCCCCAAGGAGGAAAACCAGAAGAAAAATTAAGCCAAGACTCAATACTTGAAAAAGTAATGGATGTACCCAGTGGCTTACAGTAACAACATGGCACACTGCCTGCCTCTACCAGGTTAACAGTCTGTTTCCTAGACTGAGGAGGAAAAGCTCTGCATGTGGCTTCTGGGAAGATCTAGCAGAAGCGTGTATCCCTCCAGCCCACGTGGCAGCTTTGTTTGTTTGGCAGGACATCCTCAGGGTCTTCTCTTCCTGCTTCCAGTGCTAAGAGAGATGTTTTAAAAAAGTGGTTCAGGGTTGTTTATTTTTTTTTTTGTTTATTTGAAGTAAGTGCACAATTGCTGTGTTCTCCGTCAATGGGTAATATTCTTGCTTAATTCTCATTCTTGGGTTTGAGTGACTCACATGAACTGCAGAGAATGCAGGACAAGCTTGGATGAGATGCTGTAAATCACAGCAACTGAAGCTATTTACCTGTGAGCCCTTTGTCCACATGGCATTCACTCCAGGGTGGGACTCCAAAACCTGGGCTGAAAATCACAAAGGAGGGTTTAACAGAGTGAATTGTGGGATGACTAATTTTGCAATTTAGGGGTTTGCAGATATTTCTTTGACTTTGTGCCTTTGAGACTTCATTTTTTGGCAACTATAAGGGATAGAATTTTTTTTTTTTTAAAGAAAATCTAAAGCTCAGCTTCCTCCCTTGGTGCAGGGGACCATGAAGCACTTCTCTGACCCACGCTACAGGGCAGTGGGCATTTACCATGTCTGCATCTTAAAGAGGTTGCTGGAAGATTAGATAGAGTAAAAAGACACAAAACTAATTAATTTGAAGGCTGGAGAAAACAGCATTGGGATGAGATCAAAGGAATTAATGGCTATTAATTGGAGAGGGGCAGATTTAGACTAGACATAAGGAGGAATTTCTTCATGATGAGTTGTGAGCTGCTGGAACAGGTTGCCCAGGGAAGCTGTAGATGCCCCATCCCAGGAGATGTTCAAGGCAAGGTTGGATGGGACCTTGGGCAGCCTTATCTAGTAGGTGTTCCTACCTATTGCGGGGGGGTGGAACTAGATGATCTTCAAGGTCCTTTCCAACCCATACTATTCTACGATTCTATGAATTACAGCTGCTCAGGGTGGTACTAACCATCTGAAAGAACTTAATTCAAGAGACATTAGATAGAGGTTGAGATTCACAGAGGAAGTTTCACTTGGCAGATGGACTTCAGGAACAGTGGACATCTTCTGCTTGGCCTGAACCTTTGCCAGACCTTTCAGGGGTAAAGCAGGCATTTCAGGTCATCCCATTGCAGTTATAGGGGACGTTCCATAAGGGTGTGCACTGCAGTGCCCATGGGTACACAATAAGGAACTGATGACCTCACTGGGGATGAAATAGGTCTGAAGACCTGCTGAGTGGCTTTTGAGGTCCAGAGGTTTACTTTGCCCACCTATAAAGGAGCCATCCTGGGGTGTACTAGGATGGTCAGACCTGTATGCACAGCAAATTTTCACTTCCAACAGACTAGTTTCTTCTCTGGGTCTTCCTGTCTATGAAAAGCAAAGATGTGAAACAAGCACGGGTTTTACATGGCTTTCTGGAAAAGGGAAGATAGCAGCAAGATAAAGTGAAAACCTCCCCAGTGAGCTGCTGGCTTTTGGGGTGCTCTGGCAGCTCTCTGCATCTCAGCCATATCTCACCTTGCCCAGAAGAACTGTCTCTTAAGGCAATCAGATCTTCCATGGACTCCTGCAGGAGTTTAGATGCTGGAGATATCTACTGTGGAGCCCACATGTGGACAGATGTACCTGGACCTTGAAACACGTCTATGACATTCAACACTTTCCAGTCCCAGTATCCCCTCTTCTTCATACTCATCAGAGGAGATGGCAGAAGAGTGCTCATAGTAGAAATAAATTTATTTACAATAAGAGATCTGAGGTGTCTGCATTTTACAAAAATAAAAATGTACAGTCATTGTCACAAACCTCATTTTTTTTTTAGTGTAAGTTAGTGCTTTTACAAACAAAATAAAATTCTATACATAAATTTCCAGTTGGTACCTCTCCATCCACTCTCTAACGGAACAGTGCCACTAGCTTGTATGAGATCAGGATCACAGAGGAACCCCCTTGGTGGGACTGGCAGTGTTGTCCAAGACAGTACTTTGAAAGCAGCTGATGATAGCTCCGAGAAAGGTGGGATCACCGAGCAGGACAGCAGGAGTGAACTTTAAGCACATTTTTTGTTGAATTATTCAGAGCATGTAACTTGGTGTCCATGATGCTTTTTGGCAAGTGTGGCAGACCAGGCAAGACCTGGCCTGAAGTAATATTTGTGCAGGTTCAGTGCTTTGGTTGAATTAACCTCTCCTAGTCATTTGTCTTGCCCTACTGACTATGCTGTGACCCTTCACAGCAAAGCTCCTCTCACAGGCACAAGGAAAGAAAGGTGCTCCCATGGTGCAAGTCCTATCTTAACCAAAATCAAGTCCTATCTTAACCCAAACCTATCCATGAATCATCCTACAAATGTCCTGTTTTTCTTTGCCAGGGGTGTTCAGATGTGAGACAGACCCCTCCCTTGCCTCCTGTGGTTGAGACATTGTTCATTGGGAAAAAGCTGTCCACGAGACCATGGTTCCACCTAACTAGGACCAAAAGAACCTCCTAGTTGCCCTTGGTCAAACTCTGCCAGTTATATTTTTATCTCCCCCAAGCCACTTCATAAGAGAGATGGGAGAATTATATAAGTGGTCTGAGGAACTGATATAAACCAGGATCAAATATTTTTGCCTGATCCTAAAATAGAGCCAGGACTGCTTTTACAAACTACGACTTGCCTAGTGCTGCAGCAATTTTCATTTTTGGGGTGAAGAATCAGCATCCTTGTGGCAAAGCTAGGCAAGGAAACCATGGACCTGGGCTTTCTAACCCAACAATTACAGAGAAAAAGACCAAATGGACCTTCTGGTGAAGTATTTTGTGGGTATTTTCTCCAGTTTACTTTGAACTATCCTGGCTGAGGGGGAATGCAAGGTCAAATCCAGATAGGACTGGAGTAAAGCTTAGCATCACTTTTATTGGTATTGCTCCTAAATCCAGGGTTTAGCAGTGCCAGATTTCCCAGAGGAGGTCCACACTGTTAGTAAGGAATACATCGTCTGGCTTCATGGGAGCACTGGGATTATTTGGATTATGAGGAGACCAGGCAGCAACACCTGGGCAGCATTCTGGGTCACAGCAAGCTGTTAAAGGTTGCAGAGGGCTGTCACTTCTGAGCAGCAATAAGGATGTGGCAGAACTCAGCCTAGGGGATAAGCAAGGGTCTTTGTTTCTTTTCTGGAAATATGAGTCAGTATGGGGGCTAAAAACAAGACATGAAGAGCTCTCCCTAAATTTTAATGAGCTGGAGATGATTATTAAAGTCAGCTACTGAAAGAAAGCTACAGGTTCCTAAAAGCTTTTCAAAGGTAAACACTGCTCTTGGGAAGCACTGATGGGTCTTTTGGAAGATGCTGACCCCACTGCAGAAACCTCCAGGGCATCTTCTTCATGGTACCAGTAAACTCCAGTGGGGTGGTGCCAGTATATTTTAGTGGGATGAAAGGTCCACCAGCACCCTTCTTAATGGGAAGCTAGTTCTTGGACTGGAGCTATAAGTCCCCTCCTGTCTCTGCCAGCAGATGCTGGGATTTGAAGCTGGGACAGCATTTCTTCAGAGATGCAAAGCTGTGGTAGACCCTTTCCCTGGGTGATATTTGCACTTGACATTTTCATCAACCTGTTCAGCATAACCACAGCTGACCCTTCTCATCAACCAAAAGCCTCTTCTCCTTTGCCAAGGCACAGAGACACTCTACATTTATGCCAGGGAATCTGGAGAAAGGCCAACACCTCGGGCCCCATAGCATGCTGACCTCCCTTCACATCTGGGGTGAATTCTTCTGTTGTGGAGACAGTGCTGGCTGCACAAGAGCAGAGCTAGGCTTTCACCTCCTTGGATAGCGTGTCTGTGTCATTGCTGGTTCCCAGGTGATTGTTGGGCACGATGCCCAGGGCCACTTCATTCTGAGACTTCCATGGCATTTTGCTGCCCGCAAACTTCATAAATCGTTGTCCTGCTAAGAAATATAAAATGGGATCCAAGCAGCTGTTGGTGCTAGCTAGGGGACGAGTCACCTTGTAGGCTAAATTGATAGCATTAAGAGTCTCACAGCTCAAGTCCCAGCTCCGGAAGGAGTAGTACAAGGTACGAGTGACATGAAAAGGAAGAAAACAAATTATGAAGACCATCAAGACAATGATTATCATCTTGA
Source organism: Piaya cayana (assembly GCA_013389865.1). Lineage (NCBI taxonomy): Eukaryota > Metazoa > Chordata > Aves > Cuculiformes > Coccyzidae > Piaya > Piaya cayana. The sequence continues at coordinate 168,096 of WAAB01015498.1, read as the reverse complement.
CCGACTTCTTTTTGGATCGAGACCGTCGGGACATCCCCCGTGTAGGCTGCAGCAGCCTCCGGGCCATTAGGCAGTAGCAAATGATGATGATGAGGAAAGGGATGCAGAAAAGCAGCACCAGCATCACTGAACTGTAAATGACAAACTGGCCAAAGAGGTCCTTGCTGGATGTGTCATGGCAGGTGATGGTGTCACGTTTCACACTGGTGGTGACAAAGAAGAGCACAGGTGACTGGCACACAACAGTCACCACCCACACGATGACTGACACCCTCCGGGCATAGCGAACATGTCCCCAGTGCAGCGATTTCAGTGGGAAGCAGATGCCTAGGAATCGATGGATGCTGATACAGAGGAGGAAAAGGATGCTGCAGTAGAGATTGGTGTAAAATAAGAAGCGCACTATCTTACACAAGCCCACACTGAAGGGCCAGTTGTCCCCCATGGCATAATAATACACCAGAAGGGGGAGGGAGACCACATAGAGTGTGTCAGACACAGCCAGGTTGAACATGTATGTGGTGGAGGCATTCCAGGTCTTGATCCTGAAGATGAAGAGGTAGAGGGCCAGCAGGTTAAGAAAGAGCCCCACCACACACACGATGCCATAGGAGACGGGCAGCAGGACATACTTGAAGTCCTCATTGAATATGCATTTGTAGGTGTCTTCAGCACCATCTGGGTCCAAGGAACTGTTGATGATTCTGGTCCAGGCCGGAGGAGTTGTTAGGTTTGCCATCACACTGCGGGGAAGCAAAGAGGCTGCAAGGACGCGGCAAGGAGTACCTGGAAGAAGTAAGATTAAATAAAAATAATCCAGTGCCACAATGCTGTGACACATGTTGTCCATGCTGTCATTATTACTGTATACTGTTACTATATCCTTCCCTTCTCCCCTGTTAAGGTCACCATCAATGCCTGGTTGTATCTATCCAAAAGCCACCCACAGGCACCGCTCACTATCTCAGTGCAGGTGACAATGACCCAAGAGGTGGCAGTGCGTGCCTCCTGCCAACACGTTGCATACTTAAGAAGACTATGGTCCATTGCGTTGAGTGTCGACAACAACTTGGGCAGTCCCTAGAATGGAGGAATTACAGTCAAGCAGATAAAGGGAGTTTTACTTATCCTCATCTTGTATCTGGAATACAGAGGAGGAACCAAACTGTTTCAAAGTCATCAACAAATTCCAGACCACACTTGGGAGCCTGACTCAGATATTCTTCAGCCCAGCTCAGTGTCCCAGTCTACTGTTCCCACCAGGTTCATGGAGAAATTTGGTTCCAGGCAGAAAGGGCAAGAAAAGGGAACTGTGCTCTTCAGCAAGCAATCCTCGTCAGTGGCAGCATCCTGATTTCAGAGGTTCTCAGCTCCTTCTGAGAGAGAAAACATCACCACATCTCGAGACCCCTGTAATCAAACCTTACCAAAGGGAGCTTCACCACAGGGGCTCTGCCTGGGCTGGTTGTTGATGATGATCATGGGTTTCTTATGGGTTAATTGCTGAGCTGATGGTGGCCACCTTGATGGTCCTTGAGACTGGCTCCTGCATCATCACCACCAGAAAGTCTGCCCATGCCTGTGCAAAGCAGAATGGGAATCACCACTTCAGACATGAAAAATGGACTCAAAGGAGTCTCTGCAGACTCACAGAGTCTGGCACTGTCTGTGTCAGGAGGGACAAGGGCTCTTTTGTGCATTGGGAACAGCCCACGACCCAGCTGACACATGATCACTCACCAAGGCTATCAGCCAGCAATCAGATTAAAATGCATTTCCCTCCCTTCCCATAACACAAGCTGGTTTGATCTCACTACTCTACCCTGTTATGGAGAACCCGTGGAAATGGGCGATGGAAAGATGAATCCAGTACAGGAGCTCAGAGACCAGGAGCTACTGCAGGAGAAAAGACTGGAGTAGATAGACTTTGAATGAGTATGTGGGATGTGTCCTGACTTAAGTTTCATCATTATTTTAGGTGGAAAAGAGCAATAACAGTCTTCTCAGTTAAATGGTTTCAACTCTAGTCTAGTACTACTATCCTGCGGGAAGGCGTGAGCATGCATTTTCTTGCAAAAAAGCAGCATTTTGACCCAGAGCTATCCTGCACCTATCTCCGATTCAGATCCTGCAGAGAAGGAGGCAATAAGGGTCTCCTAGAAGCTGCCAACCTGGATGTTCTCTCACTGAAGTGCAATATTAAAGCATTAAAAAGTACCTTAACAACTCGTGGCTTATAGAAAAGGGGTGAAGTGATGTCTCCAGCCCATCACGTGGCTAAGTCCAATCCTTGCTCCAAGGACAGGGTCAAACAACCCAATGTGGCATAGACATGATCCCTGATGATGTTTCCCCCACTTTGCTGCTTTTCCCCTTGGAGCAGACTACAAGCAGTGCTGGTTGAGGCTCGTGATTCTGCAGGCAGAAACCACACACATGCTCATGCTCAGCTAATTTGCAACATCCGCAAAAAACCAACTATAACTTTGGGAACCACTCTGTGATAAACATGAGGAACTAGGACTGATTGTGCTCTGTCCTGGTCCCAGGGTTTTGATTTTCCTGTGTGTGGTTCAGCTTTGGTTTCATCACACTTCTTTCTGCTTCCCTCAAGTCCTCAGTAACGGGTAGTCCCTACAGATGGAGAGGGTTGACAGTTGATAGGGTATATGGGAAACCACTTTCCAGCTGCTCTTATCAACTTCTTCCTTCCCTCTGAGCTCTGCAGTGGCCAAGGAAACAGATGTAGCTTGCAGAACTGGTAGCTGGTTAAATGTGTTACACAGGCCACCATGACCAAGAGAAGCCACACAAGATGCTAAAAGGCACAGTGAAGTGTTACAGAGCTCCAGAGACTTCAGCCTTGCAAGTGGTTTCTTCATCCCTTTACAACTCCATCCCCTCTGACCCCGAAAGACAAACTGTCTCCTAGCTCTGTAGCACTGATGGGGGAAACATCACCTCATCTTCCAGCCCACCTCCCTGCAGGCTCCTACGGCCCCAGGTAGAAAACCCAACAAGGTGTTTGAAACCCATACATAAGCCAAGGTGGGGAATCTCCTCCAGCGTACAGGGCAAGAGGGGCTACCTCAGGCCACGCTGCTGCCACAGACGTGCCAGGATTCACATCTCCATCTTCAGGAAAAAGAGCAAACAGGGCTCTCTAGTTGACTTGATGGAGTAACCACAGAGTCAAAACTCTGCTCACAAGGCAGCCTTGTCCTTCCCATCACACTCTCCCTTCTTTTCCTTTTGGAAATGCAAAAGCCTTTCTTTTTTTTTCTTTTTTTTTTTCTTCTCCTGCTTTTGCCCAGAATGCCTGGGACAAAACCTACTGTGTCTGTTGAGATCATGGCTGTAGTCCACTCATACACTCCCAGCCCTGTTGTATCCACAGCGAGCAAGCTGGAGAGGACACAGCCAGCCAAAACTTGTGAAGGCACAAAAGCTGGCAGCTGCTCTTTCCTCTGCCTACAGGCCGGATGGCACGAATGCCAAATCTTACAGTGATGCATCAAGTCCCCAGCAGGGACAAGGGAAGGGAGAAAGCAACAGCAATTCCTGAGGCTGCCAAGCAAGATAAATACTTCTGTGACTACCAAAAGCAAATCCAACACAATGCTTCAAGTGAGGACCACCTGCATCTGCTTCATTGGCTCACCCAGCCCTTTCTAGTATCAGGGTAGGAGGCTTTTTCTTTTGCCTTGAATGAAAATGACCATGCACAGCTATTTAGATGCCACCTTCCAGCCACCCATGCTCGATCTGGTCACCATGCCAGGTTTGGATGAACTTGGCTGCAACAGCTGAACCATCTCTCTCTTTGCAGTGTGGCCTTAGATCTGTGTATCCCACGGGACATGTTTTTTCCCCAGAAAACAGGTACTATTAGCCGTAGCAGATGAAAACAGAATGGGAGAGGAGCCTTGTGATGAGATGGTCCCAGGCAGATTTTGGTATTGCAATCTCAGCAGCCACGTGCCCTCAAATATATATATACCCACAAGCATGTGCATGTGACGCCAGCATCCGAAAATGCTCCTGTAACAGTATCTACCACAGTTGGGCAGGGGATATTTAGATGAGTCAATACAGCGAAGGAGGAGGCTGTCATTGGAGAAGGTCACAGGCAGCCGAGGGATGGGAAACACTCAGGGGCAGTACAAGGAGACCATGAACACTGAATCACCGAGTATAATAGAATTGTAGAATAGTTTGGTCAGAGAAGACCTTTGAGATAATTGAGTCCAACTGTACCTGTCCACTACCGAACCACATCCCTGAGCACCAAAAAGGGTAAAGCATGAAGGGCTTTAATCATGGCTTCTGCCCCATTTTTCAGCTTTCCTGGTGCCATCCCAGCAGCCACTATCTATCCTGTGGTGTTTTGTGCTTGGTAGCCTGCCAGGAGAAGCAGAGTCTTGAAAGCAAACAAAGCGCAACCAAATCCCAGCTGCAATGAATATGTTCTCACGGGGAGAGGGGTGGTGTGTGTGATGAGGACCTTCGCAAATTAAAGGGGATTAATTTACCTGCAGGACCTCACAGATACAGTCCTTCATTCTGCTGGTGTGAAGCCCTGAGAAATCAAATCCGTATGGTGCCAATGCAGCTCTCGTTGTTTTATGTTGGAGGCTGAAACCACAAACCATTTACTGCATCTTCCCCACCGACCCCTTTGTCACAGACAGAAGAACTTGGGTGTTTTCCCTACCCTAATTTATAGGCATTTAGTAGACTCATCACAATCCTTGCTCCACATAAGGAACTACTTGAGATGCTGGGAAGCAAACGACCTGGCATCGTTTTTCTGTCCTTTGGGACTGTGGTGAAATCCTCCGCAACCAAAAGCAAACAGACAGGGTGTTTGGATGCTACTGAGCCTGTCTGGTTGGGAGACGTGAGATGGGACCAGGCTGAAATTTGAGCCTAGACACACTGCCTGGTTTTCATCTGCCCTTTCCATTTGGCTCCTTTCTGCTGCAGTGACTTTCAGCGCCTTTCTCTCCTGGGCTGGCTCTCACCAGGGTGGGCTGAGGACAACCTCAGCTGTCCCAGTCTCACCATTCACATCACTCCCTGGCACTTCTCTCCAGTGATCCCAAGGCAAAGTACCTCTAAGATATATTTCAAACATACCAAACCCCAAGCTTTAAAACAGCTTAAGGGGCTTTAGCCATCTTCTTGCCTGTAGCCCTGGAAATGATCTTCTTTTATCCCCTCTGGTTCTGATCTACCCCTCCTGCATTCCAAAAATAGTAAGAAACCCTCATTCCTCCCAAATTAAGCTTGGAAAGAATAGGCATTTCTCTTCTTTTCCCCAAATAAAGCACCTCAGAGGGTATTGAGCAGCTCTGCTCCAGCTGGCAGAAATGGAGCCACTCCATGGAAGCAGCCCTGTGCCTCAGTTTCTCCTCCTCCTCCCTCACTGAGAAGCAGCAGAGTTGAATTTATTTTGTCCATTAGAAGTATTCTGGGGGGAAGTTTCAGTTTCCTAGAGGGTTTTTCAGCAACTTGACTCAAGTTAGTAAGGGGAGAGTGAGTTTGGATAAAAGATACAAAAACTTAAAAAGAACTTCATGACTTCTGTTGTAGGTCAGATAAAATGTTTTACTTTGAGAAAAATGTCTTTTTCTGGGAATTTCTGGTTTCCCCCAAGAAACTCCCTGAATTCCTCCCTGAATCAGTCCCACTTTGAGCCTCTGCTTCCCAGGCTGTACTGAAACCTACTCTCTTTGTCCACACCATAGGAAGTCAATCCAGATTAACCAAAGCTGTGGCTTTAGAGTGTATTAGATAAAAGCATTAAACTCATTGATGCCAGTGCTTGTGCATAATTAAAGCCGCCTATGTTCGGTTGAATCTGACTTGATTCCCAGCACAGCAGGTCTCCAGGGACAAATCCTGCTGGAAGCAAATATCACCCTGGCCAATGTTTAATCCCTGCACCAACACTTCCCACTACAGCAAGTGTGATGCTCCCTGTGTGTTTTTCCCCTGCATCACTTTACCCTTTGGGAGACCCTGCCACATCCCATAGGATTGAGGGAAGCTTGTGTTGGTGCCCCCAAACCTTGATTTGCATTTATCAGAGGGGGAAAATGGGGCACTCACATCCTTTAGGATTCCTGGGGATAGCCATGTGATGATTTTCATACCAGGAATTTGATTTTGGTTCTTCCCTCCAAGATTTTCTGGTGCTCATTGGAGGAAGTGATCGTCACACCAGGAGAAGAGTGTGGAACCAGTTTCTGGTTCATCACCTGATTTTGGCAACTCTGTTTACACCACAAACCCCATATCTGGGACATTTCCATGGAGACCTAACAGCCTCCTGCCCAAAACAAGGGTGTCGCCCATCAACACTACAACCCCCCTGGCAAAACCAAATGGACTCTGCCTGTCTGGGAGATAACTAGCATCCAACATCAGGGATAACACAATTATCACGTTTGGCCACAACACGAGCAGTTACTGCAAAGCCAAAGCACCACTAAACCCAAGAAAACTCCATGCAGGGCTGACTTTCCTGGATCATCTGCCCTTCCATAAAGAGTACCTCATGGAAGCAACAGGGTCTTTGCTTTCTGGATCAGTTCCCATTAAGACTTTAATGTGGGATGTTCAGAATTAATGAGGGATGATAGCATGGCCGGCAGCATGCTTCACTGCCAGCGAACTATTCACGGCCCTGGCTTTATGTCAATAACTAGAGATAAAAATCACGCTGAACAGAGAGGAGGCAAAGCCACTCAGTGCTAGGACAGTCAAAAGTACTTCTTGGGTTTTGATAGCCCACTAAGCCCTGTGACACGGCCTTGCTCCAGGGCTTGGCAAGTGCACTTTGGGGTCTCCCCCTTCAGTCTGAAGCTTATTAGCCCATCAGCCACTAAGGCTGAAGGCCAAAGTACCCTTTTCTCAAGTATAAATGAGAAAGAGGAACTCAGGGCACAAGCCTGGTGGTAACAAAGAGGCCCAATTTTGGCAGCCATAAGCCTTACGGTGAGGGGATTGTCCCCCACCACTGGCAGCCTCTTGGGATCAGGGTTTGCTGCTCCTGGCCTTGTGCACAGGGAGACACTGAGTTGTCAGATAGGTTTTGCAATAATTCAATAAGAAAATGGGAGCAGAATAAGAAACAAGATGTTTCACCCTTAAAGTTGCTCCTGGAGTGATGGCACCTGGTTCCCAGTTCTAGGGAAGAGGTTTCGGGGGTTAGGAGCTATTTGGGTCTCCTTTTGAGGAGTTAAATGGTTTGAAACCAGAGTCTTACCAATCTCAGTGCAAATTAAAACATCCTCAAATAAATTACATAGGAACCGCAGCATGCAGAGAGGTGGAAAAACACAAGCTGGGTTAAAGCATGGAGTTAGCTCTGTCATTTACCAGACATGTGTACAGGAAACTCCTGATAAACAGCCAGTGAGTTCCGACCAGGAACAGAGAAACTGAGCGGCGAAAGAGATTGTTGGGAATTAATGTGTAAGCAATAAAACAACTCGGGCAAATAGAAGCAAAGGGAATCCAGGTAGCTTTTCTGAGTGCCCACCTTGAACCATTTGTGCCAGCATCAGCTCATGCCAATGGCTCATTGCCTGCTACTACTATGATAACCCCATCTTTGGGCCAGCTTGGGGGACTTGGAGGCAGTATTAGTGGCAAAAAAGCCTCAGTGTGATATGTGGGGTGTGAGCTGCCCCACACCAAGGAGGAGAACTGGGGTTCAGCTCTGTCTTTGCGGTGCCCCACTCCCTGCTCATATGTGTGTATAGGGCTGCATGCATGTCTGTTTGTTCCCAGTCTGTGTATTTATGTGCATGCATTTGTGTTTGCACCACGATGTGTGTATGTGTGTACACAGGGATGCATATGTGACCCCCAACCCATGTGTGTGTGTGCATAGGGGGGTGTGCATGTGTCCTTAACCTGTGTGCATGTGTCCTAACCCATGTGCATGTGTCTGTGTGTGCACAGCAACGCGTGTCCCCTGCCTGTGTGTGTGCGCGTGTGTTCACACAGCAATGTGTGTCCCCACCTGTGTGCCCGTGTGTGTGTGCACACAGCAATGCACGTGTACATGTCTCACCCATGTGTATGCATGTGTGTTTGCAGTGATGCATGTGTTTGTGTCCCAAGCCATATGTGTGTGTGTATGTGCACACAGGGATGTGTGTGTCTCTACCTGTGTGTGTGTGCACAGGGGTGTGTGCATGTGCCCCCACCCATGTGTGAAGGGGCTGGAGAACAAGTCTTACAAGGAGCGGCTGAGAGAGCTGCGGTTGTTTAGCCTGGAGGAGGCTGAGGGGAGACCTTATTGCTCTTTACAACTACCTGGAAGGAGGTTGTGGAGAGGAGAGAGCTGGCCTCTTCTCCCAAGTGACAGAGGACAGGACAAGGGGGAATGGACTCAAGCTGCTCCAGGGGAGCTTCAGGCTCCACATCAGAAAGAATTTTTTAACAGAACAGGTCACTGGGCACTGGCAGAGGCTGCCCAGGGCGGGGGTTGATTCACCTTCCCTGGAGGTGTTTAAAAGACGGGTGGATGAGATGCTGAGGGACATGGTTTAGCGTTTCATAGGAACGGTTGAACTCGATGATCCAAGAGGTCTTTTCCAACATGGTGATTCTGTGATTCTGCAGGGCTGTGTGCGTGTCCCCGGGCCCGCGTGTGTGCGCACGGGGCTCTATGTGTGTGTGTCTGGGTGTCAGTGTGTGCGCGCGCCCCCAGCCCCGCGCCCACGTCGGGCGTTTCCCGCGCTCCCGCCCCGCACGCGCCCCTCGCTCACCTCTCGGTCCGCGCCGGTCGCTGCGCTCAGGCGGGCGGCGGGGGCTGCGTCCTGCCCCGCGCTCGCTCCCGTCCGCTCCTCCAGCCCCGACCCGGCCCCGAGTGAGCCGGGAAGCGAGGCGGGGACCGGCCGTGGGGCTGGACCGCCCCCCCGGGCAGGACCGGGGCAGGACCGCCCCCCCATCGGGGCTGGGAGCGCTCTCCCCGCTGGGGAGTATAGAAGGATAGAATCACCGGGTTGGAAAAGACCTCTGGGATCATCGAGTCCTGCTATTCCTGTCTGCCCCTAAATCGTGATCCTGAGCACCTCGTCTCCCCGTCTTCTAAACACCTCCAGGGAAGGTGAATCAACCCCCGCCCTGGGCAGCCTCTGCCAGTCCCCAGTGACCCTTCCTGTGAAAAAAATCTTTCTAATATTTAGTCTGAACCTCCTCTGGCAGAACTTGAGGCCATTCCCGCCTGTCTTGTCCCCTGTCACCTGGGAGAAGAGGCCAGCACCCTCCTCTCTACCACCTCCTTTCAGGTAGTTGTAGAGAGCAATGAGGTCTCCCCTCAGCCTCCTCCAGGCTAAACAACCCCAGCTCTCTCAGCGGCTCCTCGTAAAACTTGTTCTCCAGCCCCTTCACCAGCCTTGTTGCTTTTCTCTGGATGCACTCCAGAGCCTCAACATCCTTCTTGTGGTGAGGGTCCCAGAACTGAACTCAGTATTCGAGGTGTGATCTCAGATGGACGGGATGGGTGCTGTGCTGTGGGGATGGGGTCGTGGATGGGATCAGGTCTGGGTCCTGGATCAGGCTGGGTCCAGGGACTGAGAGCAGGATGGGGGCACAAGAACCCTGTGCAGCACTAGAGACCAGGGGAGGAGTGGCTAGAAAGCTGCCCAGATGAAAAGTCCTGGGGGTGTTTGTTCACAGCCGACTGAACATGAGCCAGCAGTGTGCCCAAGTGGCCAAGAAGGCCAACAGCATCTTGGCTTGTATGAGAAACAGCATGACCAGCAGGTCCAGGGAGGTTATTCTCCCCCTGTACTCANGGGAATGGTCTCAAACTCTGCCAGGGGAGGTTCAGACTGGACATTAGGAAAAAATATTTCACAGAAAGGGTCATTGGACACTGGAATAGGCTGCCCAGGGAGGTGGTTGAGTCCCCTTCCCTGCAGGTGTTTAAAAGATGGGTGGATAAGATGCTCAAGGACATGGTTTAGTGATTGATGGGAATGGCTGGGCTTGATGATCCAGTGGGCCCTTTCCAACCTAATGATTCTATGATCACAACTTCTGTTCCACTGATTTTCCTGGGAGCCACATGCCAGTGAGACTCTTCTTCCTTGACGATACAGGTAAACCCTCGGGAAAGGGGATGCCACACCTCTTGCACCCTGATGTTGGGAATTCTCATCCAGATAAGAGATTGCTGGAGCCAGGAGGATATGGCAGAAGTTTTGCTCAAAGTTTGCTGTGGTCTGGGTTCAGCCACAAATAGGGGTCCGGCTCCTGCAGAGGTTTGCAGATGTGTGAAAATCCCTCTGCCAGGATACAAAGCCTCTATAGAAACATAAAGGCAAATTGGACCAAACTGTGGAAGATAAGTCCTTCAAGAGACCTATGTTTCTAGGAAAAATGTTGAGTGTGGGTGCTGGGGGTGTGAGCTTGAATATGGTATCCCCCAGACACCCTGTGGAGACGCTCTGGGGACTGTTTCCATTAAGCCCTGGCCTGCCAAGAAGTAGAAGAAAGCTTTGGAGGACCACCACTGTCTTTGTAGCCTGTCCTCTCCCTGCAGGTGATAACCAAGTGAAGCAGTGGCCAGGCTCACTGCTACCTCCCCAGTGGGCCTAACCCACCTGGGTTGAAAATCTTTCAAATCTGGAGGAGGAGGTGGCAGGGCTGGAGGGTTTCTCCACATGTTGAGGCCAGAGAACAAGCCCCACCGAATCATATGCAGGTGGCTCAGTTGTTTTCCACTGCTGTGAGCACAGAGCAAGCCCCAGCACTCCCCTGTGTACTGTCCATCTGTGTCTGTGGGTGTAAGCCAGATCCTCCTCCTGCAACTGGATTTGATTTCATGTGGGGGCTACTTGGGGTTCCTGCATGCGGCTGGGGGGGACCATAAAGCCCCCACGGGGGAGGAGAAGGGCACTGATGCCATCCATTATTCAAAAGCAGAAAGTAGCAGCTGGCTAAGGAGGCATCGGCTGGTGCAAGGAGGTTATGATACGAACTTCTGGCACGGAAACAGTGCTGACGAGATCTTGCTGACAGACCTCTATGCCAGAAAACAGCAAAAAAATTTGCCTGTTTCCTTCTTCTGATGTAATTTGTTTGAAGGAAGAAAACAATACATCACGTTGCAGCTATTTGGGGCTGATAAGGGAGGAAGGACAAGCCTGTTGCTTGCACAGAGGGAGAGAGATGCCTGGGCAAAGCTGTTGAATAAAGCTACCTAGCAGCACCCCACTGTAATGCCAGCATGGTGCCAATTTAAGCCTATCTCTCTGGGATTTGGAACCACTTCTTGGGCAAGGGTTGGGTTAACTGGACCATAGTTTCACCCTCCAAATCCTTTGCCTTGGCTTGCTCCAAAGGAGGGATGGTGTCCAGAGATTTGTTGTCAGTTCTTGTATAAGCTTTGACCTGTGGGGTGATCACTGCTGCTCAGCAGCCTTTGCCTGGCACCGTCACCCCTGGTCTGATCCTCCAAGGTCTGAACTCTTGCAGCTCTTCCACTGCAAGATAAAGCCAAACAACTTAAAACAAAAGGCAGGCGGCTTTTTCGTGTCAATGAATGATTAATTATGACCACAACCAGCTGAGAGGTTTGGCTGGCAACTAGTTGTTGTATGCTTCAATAAGCAAGAGGAGTTGTTTTTCTAAAATCTTGTTTGGAACAGGGATGTTGTCCCCTGGAGAGCCCTGTTCTCATCAGACCTTTTCCAAACTTGGTTGAAGCCTCAGCAGCTTCCAGGAAGCAGGAGCTTCCCAGCTTGACTGCCTACTGCAAGGAAAAGCTTTTACTGCCCGTTCTTTTGCATCTTCTCACCTTATTCCACTCATTTGAGTGCAAGGGAAATGGGAGATGATATCCACCCTAACCTGCCTTACTAATTTCCAGCCTTTGTGCAGGTTATCACAGAATCACAAAATCACCAGGTTGGAAGAGACCCACTGGATCATCGAGTCCAACCACTCCCACAAAACACTAAACCATGTCCCTCAGGACCTCGTCCACCTGTAACTTAAACACCTCCAGGGAAGGCGAATCAACCACCTCCCTGGGCAGCATATTCCAGTGCCTAATGACCCTTTCCGTAAAAAACTTCTTCCTAATCTCCAACCTAAACCTCCCCTGGCGGAGCTTGAGGCCATTCCCCCTTGTCCTGTCCCCTGACACCTGGGAGAAGAGGCCAGCTCCCTCCTCTCTACAACCTCCCTTCAGGTATTTGTAGAGAGCAATGAGGTCTCCCCTCAGCCTCCTCTTCTCCAGGCTAAACAGCCCCAGCTCTCTCAGCCGCTCCTCATAAGGCCTGTTCTCGAGCCCCTTCACCAGTTTCGTTGCTCTTCTCTGGACACTCTCCAGAGCGTCAACATCCTTCTTGTGCTGAGGGGCCCAGAACTGCACACAGTATTCAAGGAGCGGTCTCACCAGTGCCGAGTACAGAGGGAGAATAACCTCCCTGGACCTGCTGGTCACACCGTTTCTGATACAAGCCAGGATGCCATTGGCCTTCTTGGCCACCTGGGCACACTGCTGGCTCATGTTCAGCCGGCTGTCGACCAACACCCCCAGGTCCCTCTCCTCCTGGCAGCTCTCCAAACAGACCTCACCCAGTCTGTAGCTCTGCATAGGGTTGTTGTGCCCCAGGTGCAGGACTCGGCATTTGGCTGTGTTAAACCTCATGCCATTGGACTCTGCCCAGCAGTCCAGTCTGTTCAGATCCCTTTGCAGGGCCTTCCTACCCTCCAGCAGATCCACACTTCCACCCAGCTTAGTGTCATCTGCAAACTTACTAAGGGTGCACTCAATGCCTTCAGCCAGGTCATTGATGAAGACATTGAACAGGGCTGGACCCAGCACTGAGCCCTGGGGGACCCCACTTGTTATGATCACCTATCACCCAGAGGAGCCAAACCAAGAGCCTCCCTCCCCCAAAATCTCCATTTTCCAGCTTTGAAGCAGCTCAAAGAAGCCAAAGAAAGTAGCAGATGTGTAAAATCCAGTTAAGGAGTGAATGATTTGTGCAGCTGCAGTGCAGAAGACAGAGGCGAGTGGTGACAGCCATTCGAGCTGAACTGGAAAGCAGCCCTGCATTTCCCTTCATGGCTTCATTTTTCAACCATTTTGGCAACGATGCAGGTTTCTAAGACGCTTTCAAAACATTTCCATGTTGTCTAGTGGGGAGGAATGCAATACAGGAATGAGAGGACCAGGAAAATCAGGGTTGCCACAGCAGAGCCCTGCACTGCACCCACAGGTGCAGCTTAAACCTGAGGGGCAGGCAGGAGAACGCTGGAAAAAGTACTTGGGCAAGCTGGGATATATCAGATCTATTTTTCTTGCCTTTTAAAATAAATCTTAGTGGAAGCAAAAAAGGACATTTTACAAACATGTTGGGTTGAGCCTGTAGACCTGCCTCACATTTTTTAGTGGGAGAGGAAAGGGTCACAAATGCTCATCTAAATCTATGTCAGTGCAAACTAGTCATGAGCATTTGATAACTTCTCATTGTCTCTTGGCTGGTAAGACATTCAGCTATGTCATTAGGAGGCAAAAATGTGCCCTGTGTGACCATGCATGCAGGAGGGACATCCTCCAGGAATAGGAGGGATGTCTCATGGAGGCAGATCTGATTTTGCAGCTTCCCAGGGTTACTGTGATTTCCCCCCAGGATGCTCTAATTTGGGACCATCAGCAACTTTTAAGGATATATGAGAGGCAGCAAAACCCAATCCTGCTGTAGGGTGAAACATCTGTTCATGTTCGTGAAAGCCAAGGTGTGCACGGGATGAGGTCTAGTGGGGTTAGTACCTACTCAGGGCTTTGAAAACAAGGGAGGACCATCCCATCATCCAAACATACTCCAAAGCAGGGCTGATTAGGGAAAGAGGTGTTGGACCTGGGAGTTGAGACAGGAAAAGCGCTGTGACCCAGTTCCTCTGTTCATCCCTCATACACACGTGATCCTGTATGAAATGTCCTCCTGCCATCACTGAGGCTGATGGCATTTGGGCACCCAAGAACCACAACCATGGTGATGGGTGGGCAGGTGCTGAGTACAGAAAGGCACCCTCACTGCAAGAAGAACAGACAGGGCACAGGGGACCTTTGGCATCCAGGGCCACACAGAGCTAGTATGGCTTGGGGAAGAGACCTGATACATATGATGCTCGCTGGAGCAAGCAGCTGGAAACAGCAAGACTAGATCTTTTCTACATTGCTTCAGTGTAGAGGGTTTGCTCTGCAGCTTTAGCTATCTGGATGTCTATATTTTATTCTCCAGCAGCATTTGGGGTTACTTTTTTTTTTAACCTGGTTTCTGTTTCCTACCCCCTGGCCACACGTAATGTCCCAGCAATCCTCCACGGACTGTGGAACATCAGAACAGGAGGGTGATGGAGATGCCAGGCTTCAAGCAGCTCATTTTTCCAAGCTTCTATATAACCCAGCCTTTTTTTTTTTCTTCCCCCCTCCAACCCCAGAATCATTTGAAACCTCTGAATGGATTCCTGTCCCTCAGAAGGGTGCTTGCAGAGCAACTCAGGTGCTGCTACGACCTCCCAGGTGGCAGGAGCTGGCTGCTGGACCCCAAGGCACAAGGATCCCATTGTAGCTGACAGTGTTGCTTCTATAAAGACCTTGAATAAACACAACGCATTGGGGCAGGCATGTTAAAATTAACTGACTGGCTTGGGCTACGTGTGCTGTGGACAGTGCAGGCTGGTTCCCAGCAGACCTGCGGCGGCAGTGGACGTGGTTCTGCACCACAGCCAGTGAAGGGAGGGTGTCCAACAATGCCATGAAACTCTATGGGCTGACAGGGTCAGCCTTCCTCCACAGCAGGCATCCTCAGCTCTGCTGCAGCTGACTCCACCTTAAAAGGGGAGATGCTGAGTTTTCTGCCAAGTTTCACTTCTTTGCCACTTTCTCTTCTGCATTTTCCTCTGGGAATGCCCAGAAACATAGTAAATATGAGTGAGATTTGAAAAAAAACCCAAAACACACAAGTGAATTGCAGCAACAACTGGAGGTAGTGGAAGAGGCAGGTGGGAGGAGAGATGTCATCCTGAGTATGGCTGGTGCTGCTGATCGGTCGTGCACTGATCCTGGTGTCCAAGAGAGTGAGTAAACACATGTCCTGAAACTAAGTCACCCTAAAACCAGCAGCAGTGACCCATCCATGTAATAGTACAGGCCTAAAATAGCACTCAGGGAGAGACTTCTGTGAAAGAGGCTCATTTCTCTATTTGCAGAGCTGTTGAAGAGTCAGGCAGGCATGGGTCCAACCATGCATGGACTCTTTGTAACAGCATCATGGGACACAGTGGGCATGGGCAGCTGGATCATGGGGTCCAGTTGCTCCCCAAAATTTGTAGGATTGCTGCTTGACTGACCTGCCAGCAATTCAGTCTGAAGATAGAAGCACAGCCTGGCACCACGGTGGATTTTGCTCTGGCTCCTCTAGCCAGACATTGGTTTATGGCATGGGCTGGCAGGATCCCCATAGCATCCCCTGTTTTCCATTTTTCATCTACTTTTCATGAAGGACCCAGCAGAAAAGAGCCAATGAGATCCTGAGGAGAAAGTTTCCATGTGTGGCCACGAGAAAGCCATTTTACAGCAGTTTTATGGGTCATTACTCTTGCTTTCGACTCCTAGCAGCAAGAGCACAAGGGCTAGCACAGGGTCCCAACCTGGAATCCCTTTGTTTCAAAAAAACACAAAACTTGTTCCTGATATGGGGCTTCTGAATTCACTTCCTTCCTGTTCTACTCCAAAATAACTTCTGCATTCTCAGGGAGATTTGCTCTGAGGCACTTGAAGGTATGGTGCTGGGAAGGCAAATGGATGTGGACACACCAGAAAGCAATCCCTGAGGATGCCATAAGGAGATACTCCTTATTCAGCTCAGAAAACAAGAGATTTTCTCAACCCCAAACTGCCCAGGCTGTGAGACTATGCACACAAGTGATGCCAGGATGAGTCTAGCCTGTGCTTAGTTCCTTGGAGATGTCCATGTAAATTAATGTTTCAAAAAGGTGAAAGAACCACATTGAGACCCTCTCTAGACCCCAAACTTAATGCAGCTCTATTTGGTGGGTGGGTAAGGATGGAAAGGGTGCCATTACTCCTCCACAATATTCTAACCAACTTCCCCAGGGACTCATCCTGCTTCCCGCCTTTAGCTTGTTGGCATCCTCCTGCATCCAAGTGATCCCTTAGCAGCTTCCCCATGGATAAAAATCCTGTTTGAAGTAGACTAGCATTAGGGCCACTTAAATGGTCAATCAAAACCTCCCTGCAGAGGATGTATACAATTCAGCTACTCCATAAAAACCCTCCTATCACCAAGATAAATTTTCTTGCATTTTTTCATATTTCCTCATTTAAAACAGCAATTAAACCCAAGCTGGGCTTACAAAGCATATGCTGTGGAGGGCAGAGCTCTGTGACCTGTACTTATTCCCCTGGCTGTGGCAGGATCAGAGCAGTTGGGGAGGTGGCAAATAAGGTCCACATGGATTTCTCCAGGGGAAACACAGGCTGATGGTTGGGTCTCCCATCATGGATGTGTATTTTTGTTAATCTTCAGCCAGGCAAGATGGGATGCACTTGCTTTCCCATGTCCACCCAGTGATAACTCACCCCCTAGGAGGGAGACTAGCCCAAACGCTCACTTGCAACTGGTGTCCTTGTCAGGAGGCCAATATTGTTATCTAGGGCCTGGCTGATGTTTCTTACTTGGATCTTTGCCACTGCAGTTAAAGTAACTCTCTCGCCACTGCCAGCTTTTAAAGGTCATGTTCCAGGGATTAATCCGGAGTCTCTAAGGCTGGCTCCTTGGCTTGGCATCATTGATGGGACTGATAGAGAGCAAGGGCATCACAGAGCCAGGTGAGCCCTCCCAGTGCTAGAGACACCCTGGCCAGGAGCAGGCTTGGCACCAGTGCTGGCTCAACATCTTTGGTGAGCCGGTGATGCAGCTATCAGCAAGACTTAGCTAAAAAGAGTCCAATTCCCCCAAGTCAAATGGTTATTTCCTTGCAAATCTTCTTCTAGCCCTTGGCCAAGCAGCCCTGGGAAGTGCAGATTTGCAAAACAAGCTTTGAAAGCAACAGTGTTTATTTGACTGATTTGTACAGTTGGTCCTGTTCTTGAGTTTTGCCCATGCAAGTCCAGGAATCAAAGGAATGGATTTCCAAACTAAACGCAAGTGGAGAGTAATTGAGTGCTTAAGGAAGTGGATATCAGTTAAGTCATCTCTAAATGAAATGATAAATTGTGCCTAAGGAGCAGAGGATGTGTGCAGAAGGGGAAGAGAAATGATGATGTCATTATCCCCAAGGAAAGAGAGAGAAAAGTTGATAGTCTGTGATACAGGATTGAGGAGGAAGGATAGCAGGACCTATAGCATGACCTCTGCAAAGTGACATAAATCTTTATAACAGCAACATTTTTTCAGCTGGATGGGCCAAGCTTCTGGTATCCAAATCTGTGAGAAGCAGCCTGGGACATGCATTAACCAGAATGACCTCTTCCCTATGTCACCCAGGGCTGCTTCTGATGCCATCTGGGTTTTCCCAGGAAAGGGCTCCTTGGAATCACTGCCATCATCCTCTTCCCATGATGAGGGCCAAGGACATTTGGATGTGTGAGTCTTGATTTTCATGGCAATACTGCCAACATCACCAACATCACCATCACTGATATTTCAGGTTGAATATAAGGGAAAACTATTCCACTATGAGCAGGTTGGGCAACTTCCTTGGAGGTTTTCAAGATCCAGCTGAATAAATCCCTTCACAATCTGGTCTGACTGCAGAGCTCCCAGCCATGAGCAGGCGGTTCAAATGGAGACATCCCTAGGTCCCTTACTACCTGACTTATCCTGTCATCTGCTGATCAGGAGATCCCAGCTGGCTGAGGTCAGGCTGAAAGTGCTGACACATGCCAGTGATAGAGCAATGCTGTGGCCTGGGCTGTCACAGCTCCACTGCGTTGAGCCCTTTCTCAAACTGAGTAAGTGCCAGAGTTGCTGAGGCCATAACCCAGAGAGCAGTAGTAAATGGTGTTAAATCCAGCTGGAGGCCAGTGACAAGTGGGGTTCCCCAGGGCTCAGTGCTGGGTCCAGCCCTGTTCAATGTCTTCACCAATGACCTGGCTGAAGGTATTGAGTGTACCCTTAGCAAGTTTGCAGATGACACTAAACTGGGTGGAAGTGTCGATCTGCTGGAGGGTAGGAAGGCTCTACAAAGGGATCTAAACAGGTTGGACTGCTGCGCTGGGTC
>WAAB01015498.1:114655-149507 GCA_013389865.1 Piaya cayana | reverse complement strand
CAAAGGGTCATTAGGCATTGGAACAGGCTGCCCAGGGAGGTGGTTGATTCGCCTTCCCTGGAGGTGTTTAAGGCACGGGTAGATGAGGTCCTGAGGGACATGGTTTAGTGTTTGATACGAACAGTTGGACTCGATGATCCAATGGGTCTCTTCCAGTCTGGTGATTCTATGATTCTATGATTCTATAACCAGGTCCAGGTTTTTCAGCTGCAACCTGAATTTCACCTTCCAGTCTCTCAAAAAAGCCAGTAGCTAGTGATTGGGTTGATCTGCTAGAAAGACATTGTGTCTTATGATAGAGATATCCATGGGGTGATTGCCTCTTGACAACATGATCCTTGCATTTAAGACTGCTTCTTCCCCAGTCTCTGCCCTATATATAAATATTTAGTACCTTATTTAATTTTAGTATGTGTCATAGAGTAATCAACGGGAGCTTTGACACATAGCATACGGCCTCGTCCCATGCAAGCAGATTTTGATCTTCCTTTTAGTAATTCAGGCAGGTGTTTTAGGAAAGGAGAAGCAGAGCTGGCCTTTTCTGGGCTGCAAAGTGAACAGATGGTGGTGGTCAACCAGCAGACACTGCCCAACCCATTTCAAGTTAAGGGGAAAGCCCTGGGCTTACAGTTAGAGATGGACTACACACAAAGTACCCATGGAAAATAGATGACAGCTTTACTCCCTCACAAGATTTATCCCACCCATCATGATGTAGCCTGGACACAGAATGGGGCACAGTGCACAGTTCACAAATTAGCAAGATGAAGCACGCTCTGGATGTGGTCTGGAGCATGAACCCCCCATTACTCTGAAGCTGGTACCTGAGAGTAACAGACTTACTGACTCACATAGAAATAACTGACCATCTCATTGTAACCAGGATTTACCTCTTCTTGTTTAGACAACACCACAAGGAAGACCCTTCCCTTAGCTAAGTGCTTGCAGGTGTTTCCAGGACTGGCTGAGTTCTCCCTTTCAATGTGTCATTCATGGGATGGCCATGGCAAAGCCTTGGAATGTGCTTGGAGTCACAGCAAGGACCTTGGAGGCTCTGTGATTTTCAGAATAAATAGACCATCTGATAAGAAAAACCTAGGAACAGATATTTTCAGGAGCAGTTATTTGCAAGGGAAGTGGATAGAGATTTATCTCCAGATAGACAGCCACCAGGGAGAGGGATTGCCTCTCCTCCGTCCCTCTAGTTTCCACAGGAGTGAGTCATTCACCTTCCTGTGGCAGAAGGAAACCCTCCCGCTCTCATGGAGCTCTACAGATTGGCTCTCCACTGACCTTTCCTTTGTAATGAGGCAGCTATTTTGGAATACAATGCCTTACTTCTTCCCATGTCCCACAGAGCCAACAGTATGGGGTGGGGAATCCCTGGCACAGTGGTGATCCCCCATGTCATTGCAACTTCACACTCCCTGTCTCCCTTACAGCCATGGGAGACGGCAACAGCTTGGGTCAGTGGGAAAATCTAATGGGTGAACCTGGACAAGGCTCACTGCTTGTACTAACCAGCTTGTCAGAGCCCTGGAAAACCAGAGCAACATCTGCACAGCCCCACAATGAACAGGATGAGGGATCTGTGTTCATCTTCCATTAGCCATGAGCAGGTGGGACATTGTCATCTCACACCAACGTGGTGTTAGAGCACCTGGGAGAACTACTTCCAGGCTGATGGGTGTCCTCTGCTCTGATATTCAGCTCCCAAAGTAACACTAAAACCCAGCTGGGCCTTGTGACAGGAACAAAAAGACAGGAGTGTGGGACCAGCCTTCCCAGCCATCAGGGCATCAGATCTGCATAAAACTTTGACCTTCTCCGAGACGTCCAGGAGCTCGAAAGTAATGTAATGGATAGAAGGTAGAACCATGGGTGAAGGGAGTCCTGTGACTCAGGGCTGGGACAGCCAGTGATATTCTCAGTCCTGTCATCATGTCAGTGCATGCTCGCTGGCCACACTGGTCACATACAACCATGGAAAACCTGTGCCTTAGTTTCCCTATTGTTAACACCTCCACACCTCCTGAACCAGAACTATGTGTGTGGAATAAAGCAGAACAATTTAATTGTGTTAGCTATTATTACCCCAACCCAGGTGTAGGACCTTGCTCCAGTTTGGTGGCCCCTCTGGGCCCATCTGTCATCTCTGCCTGATACTGGGAAGCCACAAACTGGCCCCACTACCCAGACGTGGTCTCAACAGTGTGAAAGACAGAGCAGGAATCACTACCCTGGCCCTCTTGGCTGCACTCTTGCAAATTCCATTTAGGGCATGGGCTGCATACATTTGATTTGGGCAGCAACTGGTGGCCACCAGCTGCTTCCAAGTGGCCGCCACAGCCTGGCTTATTGCAAAAGGCCAGCATGTTCCAGAGGCAGGACCCTGCACTTGTCCTTACTGAACTACTTCAGGTCCCTCCAGCAGCCCTGCCTGCAGCAAATCAACCATGGTCCCCAACCTGGTTTTGTTCCCAAACTTGCTGAGCATTCTCCGTACCATCCTGCGGGTGGTTAGAAGAGGGATGTAGGTTGTTAAAAGATCACTGAGCATGCCCTGGTCCTCCAACCCTCTCTGGAGCATGTACAAGAGGGTATCAAAAGTGCAGCTGCAGGGGGACATTTCGTCTTCATGATCAACAGCCTGCAGCCAGAAGAGTTAACTCCTCACATTCCTGTTCCTCCTGGCTGCCTGATTTGCCTTCTTGAAGAGTTCATGTTCTTTCATCATTGGACAAGACAGAGGAAAAGTAATTGGGAGATTATGCTTGGATTTAAGAGGAGTTTCATGGTCCTCATGAATGTGTGCCAAGATCTTATGGGGTCAGCTCGGCACAGCCTGGCACTTGGGGTTGCCTCACTGCTTCCAACTCTCTATATAAAGGACCCTCTTCACTAGCATGAAACACCCTCTGCCCCCTTACGCATTGGGCATTCCCTGCCTGCACTCATCTCAACAACCACCTAACTGCCCTTTCAGTTGAGGCAACGTCTTGTCCTGTTGCTTTGGTTCAATGAACATGAAAATGCTGATGGATGCTCCCTGGTTGGAAACAGCTCTTCCCTGACATTTGCAGGAGCTTGAGGAGTATCTATTTGCTTGAAGGCCCTTCCTGGGTTTGAGGTTATGGTTAGGGCTATGGAAAAAGTTAGCATTGGCCATAGTTTGACCCTGTTCCCTGCTCCCTGCTTTTCCAATGTTTCGTAGAAATCCCACATAGACGCATTACTTGAGTAAGGGGTGGTCATTGTATCTCACATCCACATCAATTTTGGAGTTGCCCTGTTCTGATTTCCCCAGCCTTGAATGTCCCTAATAAACACACACAGGGGCCTTCCAGCTGAAATCCAGCTGTTATGGACAAGATCTCAAGACATGGCAGCATCTGCATGGCCAAATTTAGTCCTGCTCTAAGGGGAGAGCATCTAGGCCATGTCCCTGTGCCACCTGTTGACACCCTTAGTTTGGGTCCCTGTGCATGGGTAGTAGCCAGATGTCCTCAAGAGGACAGTGATGAATGAGTTGACCGTCAGGAAGGAGTAGGGCATGAGGAAGCCTTGGATCACTGACAAAAACATGGGTCAGGCAAAGGGCTGCATTTAGAGCTCAGCCAGATCAGAAACAGGTTGATCCAAAGGACATTCAGCCCTAAGCAATGCAACTGCAAGAGGTGCTCAGGAGACGAAATATGCTCTCACAGCCCGGCAAGGGCAACATTCACCCCGGGCAGTGTTTCTTTCCTGACCTTGACTGGTGAATCCATCTCACCCAGGGCACAGGGACTCCCCATGCCTACAAAGTTCATCACAGCTTGTGCAACTATGGATGCTACTCATGTCCTGTAACCACTAATATATATCCCAGATGCGATGCCGGAGCCAGGAGCTGGGAGCGCTAGTGGCACAGAGCTTTTCAGCATGTTCCTGCATTACAGGGCTCCCTGTCATGTTCCAGCCTGAATAGGGATCAGCCATGATCAGCAACCAAGCAGGGCACAGCAAATGAGTCAGACATTCTCTGCAAATCAGCCAGCCCTGCACAGAATTTTGGGGGAGTTTGTGCATGTACAAAAGCAAACATCAGTAGCAAAATAAGCTTATGAAGGCAGTAGCAACAAGCAAGGATGGAAGACCTTATATTGCATGTTTTAAATGCATCCATGCCATGAGCACACCTGTGACATCTTGGGCTCCATGGCACAATTTTGCTCATGTAAATGCCACTAGAACCAGCCCTACTGAGCTT
Organism: Piaya cayana; assembly: GCA_013389865.1. Classification (NCBI taxonomy): domain Eukaryota; kingdom Metazoa; phylum Chordata; class Aves; order Cuculiformes; family Coccyzidae; genus Piaya; species Piaya cayana. The sequence goes on along the minus strand of WAAB01015498.1, from coordinate 145,255 downwards.
TGTTAAGCCATGCACTTCCAGATGTGCATCTTCTCTCTATATGCCGAAGGTCAGGATAAAGCATAGCTACACCCATGTTTATGCCTCTGCACTGGGACTTTCCAGATATACAATTTGCGTTAGTGAACGAGTAAAGTAAATGGATTAAATATTTCACGTAGTTAAAAAACAATATAGATTCTTGTTTCATTTCCTCTATGACTCAGAGATGAAAACTCACTCTCCGGAGCACCTATTGTGTAACAGTGGGCTTGGTAAGTGGATTTTGCTGTTTGCCACTGTAACCTATTAACCGCTCCCAGAGAAGAAAAACCTTTCACAGAGCATGAGCAATGTGCACAAAGCAGCAAAAGCAATTTGCTGTGGAAAATGGCAGGTCTTTCTAGTATGGAGAGGCTGAGTTTTTATGCAGGGGATGTATAAACTCAGCAGCCTTTCAGCCATCACACCTGAGCCCAGGCTTGTTTAGTGCTGCCAGGAAATTATTGATAAACTACAAAGGTTGAATGCATTCAGCTCTGGGAGAGTGAAGTGAGGGTGCTCTGTCTTTTGTACTGATGAGAAATCAGCACTGAAATTAGTATTTATGCAGGTTTCATTACTGCTTTCTGATGTTCAGGCAAGATGAATGTGCTCATAGAAAACTCAAAACACTCAATACATTTGGAATTTTTTAACATTTTTTGTCCATTTGGAATTTAAATTAAAGGATTACCTATTGTTAAAACGCTTTGATTAGGTCTAATAATTAGAGCCACAATCTCTCAGTGTATTTTCTGCTCTGGGAGAATAACAGTCTCTGGGTCCATGGTTTATTTTCTTTTACATATCAGGGTTTTCATCTTTCCACATACCTCAAAGACTCACACTCCAACTAACATTGTTTGACTGGCAAAAATAAGCAGCAGAAGAGAAAAGCAGGCAGAAGTGGGGCTGACGTCAGTGCCTTTGCTCATTTACAGCAAGGATAAATCTCTTTTGATTTCAGGCTGGAGCCTGGGGTCACTTTGCTTCTGTGAACGCAATGCTTGATCATGGAGTATCATTTCCTTAAAAGCTCTTTCCTTAAAAGCTCTTTGTAGAGAAGATTTTAATAAGAATTAAATCAAAGAAGTTGGAGACACATCAGCATATTCTTACTACAGTTTCTACTTCATAGTAGAAATTTCTGTTCCCTTCTTGTGTGCCTAGGCTCAGCTCTATGTCCATGTCTCCCCCACTCCCACCCTCTTGAAGGAGCATGCCAGGTCCTTCCACAAAATGGGGAAAAACGTGGTGGACTTGGTTCACACCACTCTTCCAGCATCATACCTAGTTTTGCTTCCTTCTTAGCCTTAACAGAAGATGGGGAACTTCAAGATCTCCACTCATCTGTCGATGGGTGCCTCCAAGGCCACTGGTCCGTTTCCAGATGTCCTCTCCTCCCTTTGGAGCAGGGTCCAGTCAACAACCACAAAGGTCACTGTTCCTCAGGGCAGTTTCTTAGAAGCTTCATCTTTGTTTTCTTTCCCTTACTGACATCCAGGGACATGCCTTTCCCTGGTGGAACCAACAGTGATGGTATCCCTCCCTGTAAGGATGCTCTTGGCTCCTACAGCCTTGCCCAAGCAAAACCTAGGCACAGCTTCATTTGTGCACACTGGATGCAATATTTGGTGTCAGGGTCTCTCAGGAAAAGGAGTTGGACGGTGACAAGAAACGAAAGACGATATGCGAATGTTACTGAGTTACACTACGGAAGTGCTGTTGTCAGTCACAGTAGAAAAAAAAGTATAAGAAATGAATTCTCCTGATCCAATAATTACTTCAGTGGTCAAGATGGTAGCAGCATGCAAACCACGAAGCATATGAGAGGGAAAGATTTGGCTTGAAGTCACAATGTTGGGTGGAGACTTGCCAGAGTCACCTTTTGTTTGGAGAAGGTGCTGGGTAAAGGTCCTGGCATGATATAAGTCTCTATCTAGACCCCGAAGCATGAAATTTGCTGTGGCTGAACCACAGCCATTCTCCTGGGCTTCACAGATGAGGACAGTTGGGTTGGAAGGAGCTTGTCTCCTAGAAAGACACTGCTTCTTCCTCTCTTCGTCTGCTCTTGACTGTAGGAAGAGAGGTGAAACAGATATTTACGGGGGTCAGGGTGAATGAAGATGTCTGTGTGCAAAAGCACCAAGGGAAACAACAGTGTCAGGAAGGCACAGACGGCTGGTGTTGATAACCAGAGCTGCAATGGGAGGTGACCTAGTGGGGAATGCTGGAAATGGGCCATCTCCATCCAGCCCAGGCAGCCATGGACTGATAAGTCCCTATGCAGCTGAGCCCTTGGCACAGAGTGGTGCTCTGATAATGGGAGGGTGCCGCAAGATGCCAGCATCTCCACTGTACCCCTGCTCCATGGGTCAGCCGGTTCTACCCACACCATTCCTGACCAACACGTGTCTGCTCTAAAAACCAACCAGTGCTGCAGGTGCCATGTACTCCCAGAACATCCACTATGGACACAGAAAATACTTCAACAATCCCTTTCCCTCTATAAATGACAAATAATGAAGAGGAGGGCTTCACACCTTTTCTCCAGCCACACAACAGCTCTGAACCCTGTTGAGCTCCTGGTCCTCAAAACTGGGCTCAGGCACAGTTTTGTTAAATCTCTTTCCAGGTGGTTATTCGCCCTCTGTCCAAGAAGGACTTTTCCTCGGCTGACTTGGAGGGATCCTGGAAACCCTTCCAGTCTGCTCAGCCCTCCCCACTCGCTGCCCTTCATATGATACTGTCTACCCACAGATAAAAATACCCGTGGCTGGAGCAGGCAGGGATGCACCCAGCAAGGAACAGATAATGTGATCACAGAAATGTGCCCCAGCAAGTTTCTAGTTACACATTTACAAGAAATGGGGAAGAGCAGTGGTGACGCACGAATGGGCAGGGGAATTTGTAGCAGGAAGGCACACGTGGCTCAGCTCAAACAGAGGGGACAATGAAGGGGACAGTCCCATCCTGATGTGCTCCTACACAAGCCATGGCTGGCAGCAGCAGCTCTTTGTGAGCTAGAGACACTGGGAATGCGCCCAGGCGAGCAGGGCAAACAGTGCTTTTGGGATCAGATCTGTGTTCATCAGGCCAGAGCCAATTTCAACCAGGAGTTTGTCAGTCTGACAACAGCTTGTATTTCAAAGGAAGGCATGGGAACCCCCAAACGTGGAAATGTTCCTATAAAGCTGAGGAGATGATCTTACAGCTCTGACCTTGCATCTCAACACAGGCACTCGTTGCTAAAGATATAAAACTCAGCTGAAGGTCTGCCATCCATGAGCAGCTCCTCCATTTTTGGAGCCTGCTGAGGCCCTCAGTTCAACCTTATCTCAGAGCAGGATCTCGCGGTCAACCTCTGAGCAGTTTCAGGGGTTCATCACTGAGCATGCCTGCAAGTCTGCCTTATTACATTGCAATGGCCATCGCCCTTTCCTGACTTTTCTCACAACAAAGCCAGGAAACTGGGAGGAATTCATGCCTCCTTGACTTGTGAGCACACCACTTGGAGTCAGACAGACACATAAGCTTGGTCCTGGGCTTCACCGTGGGGAACGGGTCTCCCACGTGTTCAACAGACAACTCCTCTCTGTGACTGTTGTGCATGCAACCATCCTTCTGCACATGATCACTGCCCTGGTCCTTCTGGCCATGCTATTTCTGATACAAGCCAGGATGCTACTGGCTTTCTTGGCCATCTGGACACACTGCTGGCTCATACTTAGCTGGCTTTCGACCAATACCCTGAAGTCCTTTTCGTATGAGGAGGTTTCCAGCCATTCGTCTCCAAGCCTGTTGCATTGCATGGAGTTGTCGTCGCCCAAGTGCAGGACCTGACTCTTTGTGTTGTTTAATCTCATACAATTGGTCTCAGCCCATCAATCCAGCCTGTCCAGATCACTCTGCAGAGCCTTCCTGCCCTCAAGCAGACCAACGCTTTTGTCCTCCTTCTGGCCCTTATTGTAGATGGGTGTCACATTAACTGACCTCCAGTCAAGTAGGAGCAGCCCAGTTAACCAAGACTGCTGATAAATGATGGCAAGTCACATGATGACGACTTACACCAGCTCCCCCAGTATCTTTGGGCGTTCTCATCCATTTGCTGTCTCCTCTTGTCACCTCAGAGCTTTTGTCTTTCCTTTCATCCTTTTTTTCCCTACAGTTCCACTCTTCCTTACTGCCATAATTTCCTGATGGCCATGTCAACCCCTTCAAGGTCACCTTTAGGAAGATGAAGGCTATGTTAATGAAAATGACTNTCCTGAGGGAGCACTCAATTCCCTCTCCCAGATCATTGACAAAGATATTAAACAGAACTGGCTGCCGCATTGAGCCCTGGGGAACACCACCTGCGACTGGCCACCAACTGGCTTTAACCCAGTTTTTTACCCAGTGAAGAGTGTGCCCATCCAAGCTGTGAGTAGCCAGTTTCACCAGGAGAATGCCGTGGGAAATGATGTCAAAGACTTTACTAATGTCCTCCTTCTGGCCCTTATTGTAGATGGGTGTCACATTAACTGACCTCCAGTCAAGTAGGAGCAGCCCAGTTAACCAAGACTGCTGATAAATGATGGCAAGTCACATGATGACGACTTACACCAGCTCCCCCAGTATCTTTGGGCGTTCTCATCCATTTGCTGTCTCCTCTTGTCACCTCAGAGCTTTTGTCTTTCCTTTCATCCTTTTTTTCCCTACAGTTCCACTCTTCCTTACTGCCATAATTTCCTGATGGCCATGTCAACCCCTTCAAGGTCACCTTTAGGAAGATGAAGGCTATGTTAATGAAAATGACTTCAACATCTACCTCTCAGGAGCAGCTCAGCAAGTGTGCCCCAACTTTGAGGACCCTGAGCAGGTCTTCAGGTGATCTCGCTGCTCACTGGGATGTCCACGTCCATGGCACATGAAAGAGTTTGGAGGAAAGAGGCTGGTGGAGGCTTCCTAATACCCCAGTCCCTGGACTTTATAAATGACCCTCAGGATGATGGCAAGTGGCAGCAACACTTCACATACCATACCAGCTCCACAGATGTGATAGTGACAACTCCTGGTTGAACACAGATGTGGGTTTCTGCTATTACATCCAGTGATGGTGAACATGTAGGGTTGGCTCTTGGCAGGAGACCCTGCAACCATCTCTGGGTGCCCACATCCTAAGGGAAATGTGATCCCACAATGTGAGCTCATGAAGCTGTGCCTGCTGTCTAAATACTCCTAAACCTCAAGAGCATTGTTGGACGGCTCTTAGAGACTCTTCTCGTGCTTCCTTTGCTCCAGTAGTATTAGTAATCTCCCTCCCAATGTACTGATGGTGTAGCACAGTTCTGCATCAAAAAAAGCAACAGGTGTTTGATGCAACCCTATGGAACTGTGTTTTGTGGGTCCCAATCCTACACCAGATCACAGCAGCCCTACAGCTTCACTCCCAACAAAAGGCTAAAAACTGTCACTGGACATAACTCTCATCTCCTTTTTTTGCATCCCCTCATCTGCTCCCAGTGTAAGAAGAAGATTGCACTGGAACTTACCTGATTTATACAAGCGGAGAGGTCTCCATTTGAAAGCACCAAGAAGTACCTCCTGGACAGACTTGGAAGCTGGGACACTGGGACAGGAAAAAGGACTAAGATCGAGCCCTGGTTGAGATCAGCAAGATGCCTCCTGCCTCCTACGATCTGTGATGTTTATGTCTGGTCATAAGTAACCAGAAAAAAAGCAGGAAAGGTGCCAATTCTTGTAGGAAAACAAACCCTGCAAACCTGCCAAGCGTCCCTGCTCAGAAATATTTACTCCTTCAATGTGTTCTCATGGAAATTAATCCCAGTCTCACCCCTCCAGGTATGGTAAACATTATAAGTGAGGAATGGGGAGAGGCTAGGACAGCAGAGCACGTGGAACAAAGCTGCTTGGGTGTACCAGCCTTCACCAAAATGTGATGCAACAGGCCCCAACAGGGCTGTACGGGCTCTCTTCCAGCTCAGCCAGCCCTCTATTCTCCCCCAGCACCATCTCGCCTGCAGGACAAGTCGTTCCGTTCCAGTTTAACCTGGATGAGGCTGATTCATCCCCTGGGCTCCTAAAAAGCCACTTCAAGGTTTCTTCAACTCACACCAGGTTACAACAAGCTCTAAAGAAGATTTTTTTCTTCTGCTGTGGAATGCCAAAGGTTATTTTTACCTCATCAGTATAATGTATTGATTTTTGCATGCTTTGTGAATCTTCTTTTTCCCAATCCATATATTTTCTCTTTTATGGCAAAGAAAATGAGAGGTCTCTGTTGCTCAGGTATTACCTCCTGCCTTACTATTGCTCTAAGACATGCGCACCAGGCTGATTAGCATCCCTGTGGCACCCCCGCGTGGGAAAACCTGGAGGCTTCAGCAGCAGCCTGACGTTTTCCTTCTGATGAATGAGCAGAGCTTTCTGTGGGGAAGTATAAAGACGTGGAAATAAAGATCAAATAGTTGATTAGGAGACATCCAGGGAAAACAGCAGCTGCATTGGGAATGCTCTGCCAGGGCAGTACAAGGTGAATACCAGCATCATTACCTGATGGGTTGCTTTGAGCAATCAAACTGGGACCAAGACCCACCATCCCTCATCTTTCGCCATGTCCCTGGAGGTGGAGGGATGCATGGAGCCACCACAACAGATTCTGTTATACCCTCAGCCTGAGATGTGCATACGCCACCACTGTGGCCCCCCAAAACCAGTCCTCATCTTATCAAAGCAGCAGCAAAGGCTGGAGGAGAAAGGAGGAGCTGGGAGCATTTGGAGGTATACAACATCTGGAGGTATACAACATCTGGAGGCTGGAAACATCTGGTTTGGTGCCATAGTGGGCTTTGTAGCCCTGTGAGAAAGTCAACAAAACCACAGCCATCAGATAAGCCCAAACTCAATTTGTGGCTTCACCTGCTCCTCAAAGAGACCACCTCCCACACTGGCAAAAACACAAGCAGGGAAGGGAACAGCTGTGCCATCCCCAGGATTTCACTGTAAATTGTTACAGATAATTCTGTTCTTTCAGTAATTTTTAATATTTCCATATTTTTTTTCATTCTTTTTTTCTTGTCTATTTATCTATCATCTACCTATCCATCTGGTCAACTTGTGTGCCTGCTACATTTTTTATTTCCTATCTATTAATTTTTAATATAAAAACACATCATAAAACCATAGAATATCTCAAGCTGGAAGGGATCCACAAGGATCATCAAGTACAACTCCTTGTTTCCCACAGGACTACTACGTATTTATATATATTCATATTTAATATTTTAAAAACTGACTTCCCCAGAAGAAACAGTTCCCATATCATCTTCGCAGGATGGGGGGACCTCGCAAACCAGCAACTGCTGTGTCGGCAGCCCCCTCCACTGCCGCTTCCGTTGGTGAGCAAATCCTTCTGCCAGGAAAATGCTTGCCAGTTCATCAGGCAAAATCTGCTTCATCAGCAGCTGCTTGGATTTACTGGTGGAAATGCTTCTCTGCTGAGGCTTTTGCAGCCAGAGCTGCCTTGTGCATTAATCACCCTCCCCGTAGCCTGGGTTAAAACATGCCAGTTTTTGCTCTGAAGCGCATCCTTATAGCCAAGAGTCCTTAAATGCAAAGCATTTTCCTTGCTTATGTGACTTCTTTGTACTTAAAATGGTTTAAACCCCTTAAGGGATAAAATTCAGATGTGAAGAATAAAGAGGTGAGTGATCATTTGCGAGCTTGACTGCAAAGTGATATCTTTAACACCAAGGGAACTGCATGAAGATGAGACTCAAGTGAGCCTCCATTCCTGGGCTTCATCTCCATATTTTGCTTTGATGTCCAGATTCTTTTTTTTTTTTTCAGATATGGGGGTAAACAACTACTGTCAGTTGTGGGTTGTCACTGTCAGTTGGAATATGGCTCTTGGCGTTGCTAACCGTTATGTTTCCTCTCTGTTGGGGCTTTCTGGGTGTTACGTATCTCTTTGAGACCATATTCTGTACTCTCATTTACAGAAAATGAAATGAAATGAAATGTAAATAAATAAAATAAAATAATGAAAAAAACCCCACACCTATTTTTTCTGTCTGGATTAGCAACACCGTGTCGAGTTCCTGCCTTTCTCAGCTAATTGTCCCCTCAGATCCCATCCCCTTCCTCACTTTGGTCTGGGCCCTATGGAAGCAGCTCCCCATTCCCACCAGCACCATGGGAAACCTGGAATATTAATGTCATGAGCAACTTCACGAGGACTCAGTCCTTCCTGGAAGGGCTGCAGGGAGGGGACAAGGCTTTGCAAACAGCCACATTTACAAAAAAAACATTCCAGAAGATTAAAATCAACAGGCCTGACAAATTATTCTCTTAACCACTTGGGGCACAATTGTGTTTTACTTCTCTCCTTCTATGAAATGTGCTGGCCAGGAAGCCCAGCATAGCTCCTGTGGTTGTTTCCACAGCGTCCTCTTGCCGAGGTAACAGAGAGCAAGGTCAGACTTGGGCTGAAGATCTCAGGGAGCACCCACAGCTTGACCTCCTCTGGCTTTCCCACCATTGCATCATGTCCCTCGCTGTTACAGAATCATAGAATGGTTTGGGTTGAAAAGGACCTTTAAAGATCATCTGGTCCAACCCCACCCTGCAGTAAGCAAGCTTCAAATACAACATGTCCAACCTGACCTTGAATATTTCCAGGGATGGAGAATCTACCACCTCTCTGGACAACAGATCTGCTGCCAGAGCCAACCCAGGCACTGGATCTTGCATCCCACTTGAGGACCCAAAGCAAATTGGGCATGAGGTTTATCACCCTTGAGATGAAGGGCTGTTGTGCACATATGGACGTTATGTGACCTGATGTGACAGGCAACGATACCACAACAAGAGGGACATTGAGCTACTGAAGCGTGTCTGGAGGAGGACAACAAAGCTGGTAAAGGGTCTGGAGGACAAGTCTTATGAGGACCAGCTGAGGGAGCTGGGGTTGTTTAGTCTGGAGGAAAGGAAGCCAAGGGGAGACCTTATTGCTCCCTACAACTACCTTAAAGGAGGTTGTAGTGAGGTGGATGTTGGTCTGTTCTCCTAAGTGACAGGGGACAGGACAAGAGGGAATGGCCTCAGGTTGTGCCAGGGGAGGTTTAGTTCTTTTCCAACCTGGATGATTCTATGATTGTATAAGAAAAAGGGTTGCATGGCCAGGAGATGTGGGGATGGCGAAGAACACGTCCTCCTTTTGGCTTACACAGAAGAAAGCATAGGTACCCCAAACCCCTTATTCCATCATTCCTTAGGTCTCCCTCATCTCCCCACTAGTGGCACACACTCCCATCTTTTTGTTCATCAAATGGGATCAAATCATGGACCTTTTTGATGGATTTGAGGAGCTACTGGATTTTGGCAGACCATGTGTGCTCAGTGATGCTCAGGCAGAGCTGCCTACATAGGCATGACCTGGCAGCACAGGCAGATTCCTGAGGGAAGGCAGATCCTTTGGGATCTTATTTCTGAAACAGGGTTCAATGGGATAGCCACCAGCCAGCTCAGCTGGAGCTGTTTCACCTCTGTGCAGGTCACCCCCTGAACTGTAAAACTGTTCCTCACCAGCACAGACGCTCTTACCCCAGGTCCTGCTTAGTTCAATAAGGATCATTATTTATTTTTCCTATTTTTGAGCCAAAACAGTTATATCTTCCTTCTACCACCACATAATTCGGGCTGTTCCATTGCTTATTTGCTTGCTGTGTTGTGCATCACTCAGGGAATTAGGGATGCATGACTGCTCCAAGGAACACTGTGGGAGTATTTGTTCATGCCCATCACCAGGAGGCTTTTATCTCAGTACCCAGTTAATAAATCCCTCTTCTTGACAACACACAGCCAGTTCCAGATCCCTGTTTATCAGTGATAGAGATTTACTGAGTCTTAGTTGGGGAACAGCTCTAAGCTGGGGACCAGGACCCATTTCCAGGCTGTTGGGCAAGGATCAGCACCAGGCTGTGTTTCTCGTCTGGATAAAAGAGGAATTGCTCATGTCTCATTTGGGAAACCTCTAGCTTGTTAGCTGACAAGGCAGATTGACCCTTGAGGAGCCAGATAGCTGCAGGGGCTGCCACCACCTGACCAAAATCCACCATTTCCCCATGGAAAAGCTTTTCAAGAGACTTCAGCATGCAGAATGATGAGTGAAGAGTACTGGTTCATCACTTCATGAATGTCTGGTGTCAGACTTAGAGCATCCCCAACCAAGGAAGAAGCAAAGCCCACCTGAAATGCCTCTGTTTGCTGGCTGCAACCCAATGCCAGTGCTTTCCTGGAGTTGTGAATCTCTTCTTAAAGCTCAGCCCAACTTCATGGAAATGTCAGGTTTCATTAGAAATGTTTCATGGTCTTCTTGATTTGTGAAAAAGTAAGACAAATGTCAATTGAGAAAACTATAAAAGTCCTTTGGCAGCACTTCTCTCTTAAATGATGCTCCATCTCCCTTTCCAATGATTATTTAACTAATCCAGTCCACCCCCTGCCATTAATAACTACTTCTGTAGCAGTAGATGCATTTATTTTATTGTTTGGGATTTCAATTGTGAATATATTTATTGCTTGTGGAGACCCTGAGAAGGAAGCCCTTAATAAATCTCCTGCTCTCACTGTTCTGCTTTATTATTATTGTTATTATTATTATAGGTGCTGAGCCACCTCAAGCTAGCCAGCCTTAACTACCTCTTATCAATGCAAAGCAAATAAATACTGCCAAAATGAAAATTTAGCTCAGGTCTTAGGCACAAGCACATCAATGCAACAGACTGAATATGTCCTGCATTACTAGTAACCCTACAATTGCACCAACCTCTAAAAAACTCATCAGCAGGTCCATCCTTTTGGAGGGCAGAGAAGCACTGAGATTCTGTTAGCTGGGTGCAGACCTTCTTGTGATGCTCCAAATGGACAGTAGAAACTCCCTTTTGCTTCTATAGGTCTGCTGTCAGTTGAGCTGCTGCAATTGGAGGTTATATTCTGGAAGCCAGGAAGGTTGGAGCATGTGCAAGCAACATCTGGTACAGCTGTATTAGTGGGTGGATGTAACAGTTGGGGTTTGATTGTGATGCTGGCCACCAAATCAACCTGGTAGAGGATTAATTATTATACCTCCAAAATCAGGCAAAAAACTTTTCTCACCATAAATAACTCCAGGAATTAAAACCCCAACACATTGGCTTCTTCACTTGTGATGTTCGCACTCAGCCAGACTTGTCTCTAATCATTTGGGTTTGTAGGATACCCAGCTGCCTTTGAGTCCTGGTTATGTCTGTGGCAAAAAGGAGAAATCAAGGGGTGAATCCTCTGAATACACATCCTGAAATCCATTTGTGCCATGAAAACAAGCATTTTTTAAACATAGTGCACTTAGACACTTAATACTATTTATTTTGTGATCATCGTCTTCATTTCCTGTCTTTTTTCCTCCAATTGTAATTGTTATCAACATTATAAAGACACTTAAGTGCTATGGACATCTACAAGAGGCAGCCCTGTCATAATTTATCACCAAAGCTGAAAGCTCTCTGGGGACCTGCTTTGAACCTGGAGCACCCCACAGGTCAGGCTTCAGGGAATTTGTAGTGAAATATATAAAATGAAATTACTCATGGAATAATACAAGTAATCAGTAGAAAAACTATTGTCACGTATGATGAGGGGTGATGATTCATCTGTTTTCAGGTGTGGTACCTAAAATGCTTCTCAGTCCTGCCTGCAAAATCCTGTGGATGATTTACACCTGTGCACCAAATTGTTGCGTGTACAGATGCTACTTTGAAATATTTTAGGAGGAAGCTCCTTTAGGCTGCCTGGAAGAACAAGGTGTGAGATGCAAAACTTTAGCAGGGTGACTTGATTTGGGGGCAATGACTTAAAACACCAGGAGCTCAGCAATGTTTGCATTTCACTTTGGTTCAGCGTGATGATTTTTTTTTGCCAAGGAAGCAGATTATTGCAAGTTGCACCTTGACTTAAGAGTTTATCTGCAAAAACCCACTCCCCCTACAAACTCTGGCTTCCAGAGCACCAGTTAATTTTACTTATTCCAGCAAAATGCTTTTTTTTCCAGTCTGTTTTTCCACATTCCTGCTTGAATGGAGCATCCTCTATATCCCCCTTGAGTACATCCCATTGCAGCTGCTCACCATTGCAGCTTTGAGCACCATGCTGCACGGAGGAGCTGCAATATATATATTAAATAACTATTACACTCAATGCTTCTGTCTTCCTAAAGCACTTTCCCAGCTATACGTGTGTGTAAGGAAACACTATGAATCATAGAATCACTAGGTTGGAAAAGACCCCACTGGATCATCGAGTCCAACCATTCCTATCAATCACTATCATTCCTATCATCACTATGGATGCATGGAAGCTCGCTACTGGGCATAGTCTCAAACAAACCCCTTCAGGGCCTACAGGTTGTACAGTTCAAATAGAGACATGCAATGTATTTTCACAGCATCCACAAATGCACCCCATCTCACCCACCATTTAGAGGAGGTTTCCCAGGGAGAATGAGTTAGACTAATTAGCAGCACTAAATAAACTAATAGCTGGAGGAGAATGGAGAATTCAAGTTGCATTTTAGTTTTTTAAAGTGTTAACCATGGTTAAAGCATCTTTAAAACAAGGGGTCATTTTCTGGGAGCTGGAGTAAATCCGTTCATCAATAATACAGGAGTTGGCGATGGAGCAGCAGCAATGCTGAAGCACTTGGGAAAATGTAATTATGAGAATTGCCGTATGCTCTGCAAACTACCCTACTAATTTGCTTAAAGGAAACATCATCCAAATGCACTTTAATATTTCAAAGATTTCATTGCAGCAGCTCTAATAAGCTAGTCCAAGCAACCTAAGTACTGGGGGGAAAGCACATATGATCAGGGGGTTTTAATTCACACCCAGTGAAATATGACATTACATGGCAAGAAACATGATTTCTGCCTCCTGGGCTCTCCTGCATCTCACCAATGTCTGCCAGTGGTCAAGGGTTCATCTTCATTTTACTCCCCTTTGATAAAAAGCAACCGCGTGCAAAAACCTCGCTGGCTGTTGTGTGTTCATGTGCTGCACTCCTGGTGCGCTGGCCTTGGGATGGACTGGGACCTGGGTGCCATCCTCGAGGGACTGCTCCAGCCACTGTCCCCAGGGTCTGAGGGTGGTAGTCCCTTCCTTATATATTTGAACCTCAGCTGAAGTCCAGCTCTTGCTGCCCTGCTTTGCTTGGGCAATCTAAAAAGTGCTAGAGGGAAGGTGATGGCTGCTTCCCCTTTGGTGCACCTTGTCTGCGTGTTGCTGGGGAGCACTGCCTGGGCAGCAGGGCTCTGTCCTGCACCCCAGTCCACGTTCCTGGATCCTGTAGTGGACACGTGCCTTGGAGGCTGGGCCAACACAGAGAATGCTGGTGGTGACCCTGTGCAAGAGCACAGTGGGGTCTTTGTGTATCCCCTTGTGCACCCTGTTGTGCACACCCTGCACCTCTCTATACATTCCCTTGCACTCCCACGTGCAAGCCCCCACACACCTGCACATTCCTGTAACCCCTGTGCACCTCTTGCACCCCTTTGTGCAATCCCTCCACCATGCATTCTCAGCGCATGGTCCTGCAACCTTGTGCACGCCTTGCACCTTCCCTGTGCACAAGCCTATGCTCTCAGCGAACCACTTTCACTCCTCCATCAACACCCAGCATCTTCCTGAGCCCCACTCCCGACAGACCCCTGTAAAAACCCCTGCACGCATCCCCACATCTCCCTATGCACCCCCTGCAACCCTTTGCAGCCCCTACACTCTGTTCCACACCCTGGTACCCTCCCCGTGCACCCCCTGCAGCTCTTGCACCCTCTGCACCCCAGGGATGGAGTGCTTTATCCTGTGCAAATCCCTGTGCACCCCTGCACCCTCTCTGTGCTTCCCTCTGTGTAAAGCCCTGTGCACCCCCGCGCCCCCTGCACACCCACCCCTCTGAGCTCCCTGCACCCCCCGTGCAAGCTCCTGCGCACCCCCGTACCTCGCAACACAACCCCCCTCCACCCCTCACTGTGCACCCCTGCACCCTTCCTCTGCAGACCCCCTTAGGCATCTCCCCTGCACCCTCCTTGTGCACCCCTCCCCCTCCCTGTGCACTCCTGCACCCTCCCTGAACACCCCCCGTGCACCCCCACGCTCCCCTGTGCAAACCTCTGCACACCCCCCGTGCACCCCTCTGCAAACCCCTGCAACCCCTTGTGCACCCCTGCACCCNCGTCGCCGCTGTCGCCGCTGTCCCCGCCCCCTGCGCTGCGCGGCGGGGCTGCCGGGGCTCTCGTACCCTCTGCGGGGCGCTCCCGAGCCGCGGCACGGCGCCTTTGCTTTTATTTTTTTTTTTTTTTCCTCCTTTTCCCTTTCTCTCCCCCTCCCGGCCCAGTCCCTCCCTCCCTCAGCCCCGTCCCCGCCTCGCTCCGCCGCTCTCCCTGCCCGCTCCCCGGGGCCGGCGCTCGGGACGCTGCTCTCGGCGCCGCCGCTGCCCGCCGCGAGGAGGAAGAGGAGGAAGACGAAGAAGAAGAAGAGGAAGAAGAAGAGGCGGCCTCGTCCCACGCCCCAGCCCCGCTCCCGCTCCTCCGGCCGAGCGGGACTCGCCCCGAGCCGGGAGGGAGGCTGCCCGCTCCTCCTCCTGCCGCGGGGGCCGCGTCCTCCTGCCGGGGGGGAGAATTGATGTGGAGACCCCGCGCAGCACCATGCAGCCCCCGCCGAGGAAGGTGAGCGGGGCGGGGGGGCACAGGGAGGGGAGTCAGAGGTAGAGGGGGTGCACAGGGAGGTTGGGGTGCAGGGGGGCCAGAGGGAGGATGCGGGTTGCCCAAGGAGGGGGGGCTGGGGTTTAGGGTGGTGGGTGTGTTGGGGAGCACTGCGGGGGGGGGATACAGGGGTTAATGGGGTGTAGGAGCTTCACAGGGAAGATGTGGGGGTGCACGGGGACGGTGCCCAGCGAGGGGCAGGGGTGTGCATCAGGGTGTGGACGGGGTGCAGAGGGTGCACGGATTGCAGGGGGTGCACTGAGGGGTGCAGGGATGCACAAGGGGGGCAGGGGTACAGAGGAGTGGTGGGTGGGTGTTCAGGGGGTTCATAGGGAGGGTGCAGGGATGCACAAGGGGGGAGGGAGGTGCAGAGGGTGCATGGATTGCAGGGGCTGCACAGGAGCGGTGCAGGGGTGCACAAGGGGAGTATAGGGGTACAAAGGGGTGGTGGATGTGGGGGAGCTCACAGGGAGAGTGTACTGGGGGCAGAGATGCAGAGGGGGGGTGGGTGTGCAGGGGCTTCACAGGGAGGATGCAGGTGTGCACAAGACGGGGCAGAGATGTGCACGGATTGCAGGAGGTGCACTGGGGGCTGCAGGGATGCACAGGGGAGTACAGGGCTGCAGAGTGGCGGTGGATGTGCAGGGGGTTCATAGGGAGGGTGCAGTGGGGTGCACCAGGGTGTGGACGGGGTGCAGAGGGTGCACAAGGGGGGATGCAGAGGTGCACAAGGAGAACAGGGGTGTAGAGTGGTGGCGATTGTGCAAGGGGTTCACAGGAAGGGTGTAGGGGGGTTGTAGCAGGGTGTGGACGAGGTGCAGAGGGTGCAGGGGGTTCATGCGGGGAAGCAGGGAGCTGCACTGGGGCATGGACAGGGTGCAGAGGGTGTATGGGGTTTGGGGGGTTCACAGGGAAGATGCATAGGAGTTTGCACAAGGCAGGGTTGCACAGGAGGGTGCAGGGGTGCGCAAGGGATGGCGGAGGAGGATTGTATGGGTGTGCATGGTGTGCAGGAGTTTGCACGTAGGGGTGCCCAGGGAAGGTGCAGGGCTGTGTAGGAGGGGAGGTAAAAAGGTGCATTTTTGGGGGGGTTAGGGGTAGGAGCTTCAGGGTGTAGGGGCATGGCGGGGCAGCTTGGGCTGTGAGTGGGTTGTGGTGGAGATTGGAAGCAGGTTAGGAAAGGGAGAGCAAGTGTTGGGAGGTAAATGAGGGGTAGTAGGGGCTTGGTGAGGGCAACCCAGCAAGGTGGGTGAAGGGGGGGCATATCTAGGGTGTGTGTGTGGAACCTGGACTTGGGGGGCCATGGCTAGTTGGGTGGAAGATGTGGAAGATGAGGCCTAGGGAAGGGCTGGTGGGGAGGGAGATGTGGGGGGCTTTGGTGTTGGTCAGCGGATGTTGGGGTGGCTGTGGCCGGGTTGCCTCCATACCCAGTGAAGGCTTTCCATGTGCAGGAGAGAAATGGCCGGTTGGGCTGGAAGGGGGTCGGTGGCTGCAGAGGGCTTAGCTGCACAGCGATGTTTGGGCAGCCAGTGCAGATTGTGGGGGGCTGCCGGCTGCGGTTTGAGGTCTCAGCTGCCTTTGGGCACTAGGGTGGGTTGATACTGAAAGAGATGGGTTGGTTGTCTTGGAGCAGAAGGTCACGTCTGGAGTTGATGCAAGGACACAGGCTTTCCAGGCATCTATCAGGAGTGCAGGCAACCAGGGGCAGCCAAAAATGTGCAACATATGTGTGATGGGAACAATCTGCAAATGCAGCAGGGAGGCTTTTTTGTCTTCATGCAGTCCATGAGAATACAGGGTGCTTTGTATGGGGGGGGCTGGTGTGGGAAGAGATGTAAGAAGCAATGTAGATTTGGGAGCGTGGCTTGTCTGTGCGGGCAAGTTGTCTTCTGGGAGACTTGAGCTGTTGTGGGGTCTGGAGCTATGTCTAACTACTGATGCATGGAGATTTATTGGTTATTTTGATGGATGCCATGGTCAGCGTGTGGGGAGAAAGAGAGAGCTAGAGACAGTGAAGCAGATCTCAGGATGAAGAGGCTGTTTCTTCACAGGCACTGTGGAAGGGAGTTTTGTGGATTTGAGACTTGTGTGTATTACGTATTCTTTGTGATGCTGCCCTATTAGGTGATTGTAATTATTTACAATCTGATTGTCATAGCTCACTGTAGGCATCTGAGATTTCATATGTGATGTTGCGATTTCTCAGTGAGGAGAGGAGATTGCAGGGGTTTGCCGGATGGAGAACTGTGTAATAGTGGCTGTGAGAGATTGGGAGGGGAGGAAGGCTTGAGAGGGAGCGTAAACAGAAATCCCTTGTCATCTCCCGAGCTCCCCAGTAGCCCTGGCAGCAGCTGCAGTGAAGATCTCTCCTTTGCTCCTTCCTGCCTCTTGACCTCTTGTTTTGCGGCTGGACTCCGCTTTTGTTAAACAGTTCTTATTTCTATTTTAGTTTGCATTTGGCAGCTTATTTATATTACACGTTTGTCATTCTTTGCCTATATTATTTCATTTGAGATTATTTCCATTGCATGGGTACAATTGTGTGGGTTTATTTATTTTGAGTAGGGCTTTTTTTCATATAGAAATAAAAATGCTTCAAATTCATATTAAAAATAGACACTTTTTCTGCTTGAAGTCAGGGGCATACATGTGATTATTTTTTTTTAATCAAATGAAGTACTTGTCTTTATACAATGTGATTAAAGGGTGCTTGCTGCTGGAGGTTTGTTTTCACTGTTATAATCAAGGAGGCTTTTATTAGCTGATGAGATCTGAATTATCTTTTTTGCCTGGCTATTGATGAAGAGGGAGATCTATGGGTTCTTCCTCTCTAAATTTTTCATCTCTTCGCCCATTACAGTAACTGTTTGGCGTTTCTGTCCTCATGAATGCATAATGTCTTCAGATACGCTGCTGATCATTTTTTTTAGGTGGATTCCCTGTGATCACTAGAGGGCTTAAATGTCAAGACCTCTTGTTTTGTAAAAACAGGAACAAAATGACCCCAAGGTTCCCTTTCAAAATCAGATCATTCCTGTTACCTGTGCCAGTGGTGCTACCTGTTGGTTATCATGTAGGTTCCCAGAGTATTGAAACTTCAGCATCATGGTCACAAGGTTCAAAGGAAAATTACAGCTGTGCTGAAAAAGTAAGGCCAGACTTCTGAAGCCGTTTATAGAGGATCCTTTTGATCCGATGCACAATCAAAAAACAACTCAATGTTTAAGGTATCTTTAACTGTTAGCAATTGTAGTACAGCTTAATGCATTTCAAGATTGTGTGATTTGCACTGAAGTGCTAAACATATAACTAGTGCTATGCTATAACTTATTTTTTTCTCCTGTGGCCGTTTTTTTGATTTTATTTTTTAAGTAGGCAAAACTCTTTTGTTGCACAGAAGTTACCCTCCTAGATTTTGGAATAAAATTGCAGTTCTGTTAACCGCTGAGCGTAAGGATGAGGTTCTTGCACTGCCATGTGCAGTGTAAGCCTGCTGAGGTGACAGCACTAATTGAAATCAGACTTTATGAATGTTGCGTAGGGTTAAATGCACTCTTAACTCTGCTTGCGTTTTCCACTGAAATGTGCGATTCCAATATAGATGAAGAACATCAGTTTTTTTTTTTTTATTATTGAAATTTGACTTAAACTCTACAGAACATATATGTGGTCTGTGGTTCTTTTGTAGGTGAAAGTTACACAAGAGCTAAAAAACATTCAGGTTGAGCAGATGACAAAGCTTCAGGCCAAGCATCAGGCAGAATGTGAGCTACTTGAAGATATCAGGTAAGGTTACAGAAAATGCTACCAAAATTCCTTTAAGATCTAGTTTTTGGAAGAACATTTGAGTTACAAAACTTCAGGAACTGACGATGGAATTTCCTCTTTGGATTTCCTGCTTTTAGGCTGTTAAAGTTTTGACACAGCTGGAAATTATAACTCGAACTAACACAATGCAAACCATTTTTTCGTCTCTTCAATGGAGGAAATGTTAAAAAAAAAGTCACAAACAACTTAGAAGCATCGGTCTTTTCAATATTATTTTTCTGCTTAGTAGGCTATGACTTTGATTTACCGGTTGTAAAGAGGCTGCTAAAATTATTAAAATATTTTAAGCCCACTGATGATTCAAATCTTAGTAGAGATAGCTTTGAACAGCACTTGTAAATAGATCGTATTTTTTTACCAGAAACTTATAAGAAAATATTTGCATTTACAGTTTAAAACTCTACACGTTAAGATCAGTAGGGAAGCATTAATTGTGGGCATTTTATTATTAATTTTACGTAATGTGATTGCTTCTCTTGAAGTTAAAAGTTTGCTTTTAACAAAATACTGTGGTAGTAGGTACCTGGCATTATATGGAGGATTGATCATTCCATTTAGAGAGGATCAATTTCTAGGATGGTTCTTCTGTAAAATATTCAGCAACGAGTCCACTGCTCGCTTGCTCATTATGGCCATGTATAGTCCACCTGTTAATTATTTAAATGAGTTTTCTTGATTTATATTTGCATATAAAATGCAAATGTGGCAACACTGACAGATGATGTACTGTTTGTCTTGCTCTGTGTCCTCTCCCTTCATAAATTAGAATGTCAAAGCTTGAGCCTTCTCTTCCATTTTTCTTCCGTGGGTGTTTAAACATTTTTCTCTATGGGAAAGATCATAGCTTTCACTTCCTCAGAATAAAATTATTGTCTGTGCAGTGTTTAACTAGCAAATCTGAGTAATAACTAAGAGACTGATCTAAGGAATTTCCCCCCTTAGATAGAAGACATTTTTTAGAACATCTAGACCAGATACTGCTGCTCTAGTCCAGGTTTTGTTGGCATTTCCTATTTTCAGGAGCTTGTGATTGCTTCAGTCTATATTCTGAAGAAGGGCGTCGTAAGCATTATTAGCCTGTGGATACAAGAAGAGGAAAGTGTGAAAATGCTGGCTTAAAATATTTTTCTTTAATGCAGTTTAATTGCAACAGTTAATTTGTAAATTTTAATGTTATGTATTAAGAAACTAGGTTAATAGATGTCATTTACTAACATACTCACTAAATGTACGTAGTCTCTGTTCAGCATTCTTCTTGAAAGCAATCTGTGTTTGCAGAATCACTGCGTGGATTTACAGATTAAACATTCTTTAAACATGGAATGATGTGATGGGATATGACAGCTCCATCGTGTCAAGGATTTTTTAAAATATCAGATAATGGAGTAAGAGAGAACAAGAGAATTTTTGCTTATAAACATTTGCTGAATCTCCTACCCATCTCAATATTGGTTTGTGATGCAGAGGCCTTTTAATTGCATCTGACTGTGAAGGAGGAGTTGGGCTTTGAAGACTTGGTAGTGTTGATATGGCACTGGTCAGTGTGTGACACTGGTGTGAGGAGCTGGCTGTAAACCTCGTCAGCCCGTTACTTGTGTAGTTATGACACATTCAGGATATGCAGCTGCTGTGACTCTGGAGTGTTCCAGAAAGCAGTGCTCGCTGGAATGAAGTTATTATTTTTATAGAAAGCACCCTACTGTTAACCAAAAGTATGAAATTTTAACTGAACGCTGTTTGTTTATCAAGATTTGGGAGAATTCTGGTCATTTCATATAACTGTTGGAACTTTAAAGCACTGCAAGATTACAACATTGTGCTCTTGCTTAGGCTGCACTGAATTCTAGAAACTTAACTGGTGTAGTGGCAACAAGAAACTCTGAATATGTGGTTTGCGTTTAGTGAATAAGTAGGCATATTTTAAAATGTTAAATTATTACAAATAATTACTGTATTTGTTAGCATATACATACAAGCATTGAAATCATATGAAATGCTTACAAACCACAGTATTTGTATAGAATTCAAATCAATTACATTTTTTTATACCAGTTCAGTTTTGTATAAAACTAAAAAGAAGTGGGACAAAGAATAGATCAGTAAGTTTTCTTGTGAGTTCTAATACAAAACATCTATTGTCTAGTATATTACCAGATGGTTTTTGGCAGCCTACCAGATCATAAGCATATTTGCCATTCCAATAGCTTTGATATCTTTATGCAAAACTGAGTACTGCTTTAAATGTTTATATTTTGAAGGCTTGAACTATGTCATTTGGAGAGGATGAAGACTGAATTACTGTTTATTTCAAATGAGCTGCTTCTTTGTCAATGTTGAGGCGTATTGATCTAACTAACTTTTCTCCAGCCCATCTGTGGACACTTAATCTCCTTGAGGGCTGTATGTAAACAAAACCACCATGTTTAATTAAATCCATAATATGTCTTCTTTTTGAGTGATAATACAGCATTTTGTATGCGGGGATATAGATGAAGGTCTTGGAGGCTGGGGAGAAAAGGCGGTATGTTTTGCTTGTGGAAAGCATAGCTAGGACTTGACAGAACTGTGTGCTGATAGTTGAGTGGAAGGCTTTTCTGGGAGTTGGATGACTTTTAATGCAATGTAAAATTCTAATATTTGTTAAAAAAATAAATCAGATATTCATTGCAGTCTTACAAACTGTTCAGTTTCTTTTCTCTGTGGGAGCTTAGTAGCAGTAAAGCTGAAGTATCTTTTTGTGACTTGACAAGACTAACAAAAAAGTGTATTTTGAAATATATTAGCAAATAGGTTTAAAAAAATTTCTATGTTTATAATCTCTATTTGGCTCATCATGTTACATTTCTTCATGCTTGG
Source organism: Piaya cayana (assembly GCA_013389865.1). Taxonomy (NCBI): domain Eukaryota; kingdom Metazoa; phylum Chordata; class Aves; order Cuculiformes; family Coccyzidae; genus Piaya; species Piaya cayana. The sequence continues at coordinate 123,752 of WAAB01015498.1, read as the reverse complement.
TGACTGGGGAATTTGTGGAACTAGTGATTCAAGATGCTTTTAGGATCATTAGCTCAGTTTTAGGCATGACATATGTTTATCTTTTGTAGCTCACTAAAGCTACTGTGTCCTTTCATGTGGTAGATCTGTGCTGGCATTGCTATAAGAAAAAAGTCTTTCTGCAACTGTAATGAAGGAGTTTTTCCCCTTGGAAGGTAAATGTAGGCTTTGTTGCTGTGAACCAGACATCCTTCAGAGTTTTTCTGTGGCTAGCAGTACTTTACTCAGCACCTGGCTGCTTTTAGGCTGCTTTTTTTGTTGTTTTCCTGAGACCAACTTGATTATCACTGGCTGAATTTATCAGAGATACTGGTAATTTACATTTATTTCATTTTGAATTTTAAGATTGCTTTATTTGATTGTTGGTAGTCACACATAGTCTGAAATTGTCTTTAGTTTGCTGGGACTTTTGTGTGTGTGTGCATGTGTCTGCAAAATTGTAAAGAACACTATGAGATCTACATTTTAATTCAATTTGGTATTTCTCTAAGGTATTACATACCGTAAACTTTACAAACTTGTTAGGGGATAGTTGCTTTACCTTGAATGTTATCTCAAGGCCTGCTTTTCAAAAGAAATTAATATGCCTTTGGTTTTTGCTAATGCAGTCTAAAATGTCTTTTTGTTAAACTGCTTCACTTTCATGTTTTTGCCATCGAGAAGGAGGCTGTTTTAATCTGTTGTGATGTCTGGACTGCTGCTGAAGGGTCAGCTCCGCTTGCTGGCTATTTTTGCTCTCCCTGTAGGGAGTACAGAGATGGGTGAGCCACATGGGTTAGGTGATTCACCCTCCTGAAATCAAATCTTCCCTGACTCTTCGGTGAACTACAGAGCTGTAAAGGCCATCTTATTTAAATCTTAACTCATTCTTTTTCTGTCTGGATATGTTGATCCTATGTTACTTCATCGTCTTAAGTCAGTTGACTGTACAGCATGTTGAAAAGAGATGCAAAGATTGCATTATTTCTGACTGAGATAGAATAGCAATACAGTCCTTTCATTTGTGGGGTCCCGAGTTTAATTTTTCATCATTTTTGACTAAATTCATGTTAAAGGAATTACCAAAAGTGTAGGCTTATAATCTCGTGTTGTCTTGATATGGATGCAAACTATAAATACAGGTGCCTCCTTCTCTTTTTTCACTTTTCTGTTCTTGTGATTTCTCCCTCCTTACCTTTTTTTCTTATTTAAATATCTTCACGTTGTTTAGTGTAGCATACATCACAGTGCATCATATCCTATAAATTCATTCAACTTTTCGTAAAGCCACATTCTTCTCTCACTCTTTCATCATTTAGCTGTCTTCTTACACTAGCTTGTCTTTGCGTGGTATGTTCTCTTCCATGCTCTCCTCTGGAGCCTTGCCCTCTGAACATGGCTTTTTTTCCTTCCAATGTGTCAACTTCTATTTTTTTGGTTTTTTATTTGCAGATGCTTTTCTCTTCTCTAGTCCTTTCTTTATCCAATTCTGAGCTTGTGAGTTTTAGTTCTTGGGCATCACCTCTATTTATGAGATGCTTTTGTATATAATGTTCAGCAGTACTGCTTATGCCTGCTACGTTTACTTGCTAAAAGGGAAGGTCTTGTGGGTCTTTCTTAATAATCTGAGCCCTTTCTGATCTCAGATGCTGTTGCCTTGTCAGCTGGGCTGTCACCTGCTTCTGCACTGAGGCACAGGAACTTACTGCTTTCTATACCTACCTGAGGGGAGGTTGTAGAGAGGAGGGTGATGGCCTCTTCTCCCAAGTGACAGGAGACAGGACAAGAGGAAATGGCCTCAAACTCCACCAGGGGAGGTTTAGGCTGGACATTAGGAAAAAATTTTTCACAGAAAGGGTCACTGGACACTGGCAGAGGCTGCCCAGGGAGGTGGTTGATTCACCTTCCCTGGAGGTGTTTAAGGGACAGGTTTAGAGGTGCTGAGAGGCATGGTTTAGTGTTTGATAGGAATGGTTGGACTCGATGATCCGGTGTGTCTCTTCCAACCTGGTGATTCTATGATTCTATGATTTGTGTCTGTGTCCACTATAAAGACAGAGTACTTATTTGACATCTCTAATATGGTATCTCATTCCTGCCAGAACAAGCCTGAGTGAACAGTACAGATATTTAAAAATAAAAAAGTATGAATGAATATGTACTTGTAGGTAGCTGGTTGCTGCTAGTTTTAACATGCCACTTTATGTCTTGAATTATGCTCCACTTAATCAAGTTGCACGTAACCTTTTGCTGTGAATATACTTTGTACTCTCTGGTGGAATTTGACTGTGCTGCTGTAATCTCACTGATGATGTTGGTAGATTCATGATAAGGTTTACAGCAGCTTTGGCTGTGAGTCAAACTAGTGAAGTAGAAACTAACTGCAGTTCCATTTTTAAATACAGCAAATCTAATACAGAAGCTGCAACACAGATCACTTAAAAAGTAATGCGTTAGGGAAGAGTGTGCATCATGCTGCAGAAGGGTAAGGAACTGCAAAAGAATATGTAATTCTATGTGTATGTGGCCATATATGTTAGGATGCCAGAAGAGATTCTGAAAAATTATGAGAAGGCTTTAATTTTCCTGTCCTGAGGCAAAGTGATAGTGAGGAATTTACCGTTTCTTTCTGGTCTCCAGCTTTAGAGAATGGAATTTGTTTTGGTATTCTTGAACCCCACATTGGGCTCCAGAGCATGTTTGCCTCTGGCTAGTGGGTATCTGATAAGGCCATTTAAAAAAAAAAAATCCTGTTGAGAACTTCATCTCTGCAGTCACTGGGAGGTTTTCATAGGAGGTCATTTTTTTCCCCTTTATCCTGCTCAGAAATTTGTCCTTCGTAGCCACCTTCTTTTTTTTTTTTTTTTCTCCAAGGTCATTCACTACATTCATCAAAAGTGATGTTTGCCTCTGGTGCTCATGGCTTTATTAAAGTAGGAGCAGAGTGGATTTTCTGTGCTTACAGGTTCTGAATTCTTGTAACGTGGCAGAGTGGAAGTCAGTAGAAGGATTAGAAAAACTCATGAAAACTAGGCACAATATTGTTTTAGTCTGGCTTCTGACTCACACTTGAAAAGGCTTTCCTTGTGCAACTAGTAGATCTGAAGGCTTTTTTTTTCCTTTAAAGCTTGCAATTTTCTGAGGAGTTAATGACATTTTCTTTCTTCTTGAGCTATCTTTCTCACCACTAGTGAGCATTGTGAGTTCATTTTTTTTTCCAAGCTCTGTTAATTAGTTGAAAGGATACAGCGTTACGCTAAATGTGCAGAAATTTCAGAAATTTTGAGTAAAGCTGGCAGTGTTATTTCTGCATAATATTCCATATAAAGATGCCACAGAATCTGTGGTCTGGGCACGTTACCTATAATTAGGCAGTCCTTTAATGAGATGCTTGCATTCTTGACAGAATTAAAATCTGGTGATGTTTTCACTGGAACTGTTTGAGGGAAGCTTGGAATGTATTTTAAAAATGTTGCCTACTGGGTGTGGAAGTCCAAGTTTGGAGCGAAAAAAAAAGTTTCAGTATAAACACAGCCACAGTGTAATGATTCAGGCCTATCTTGGCACAGTGAAACTCAGAAATGGACGCCACTCCTTCATGGGTTTGGGTTTTTTTTATTCCTGACATATAAAAAGTAATGGATCTCCTGTTTTGGTATTTTTAAGTAGCTTTACAGCTTTTGGTTGCCTTATGAAGGTTTCTTCTGGATGATTTTTTTTTGTGTTTTTTTGCTGTTTTTTGGTAGCAATTGTAATAGTGTTAAAACCCCTAAGAACAGTCCATTTCTCATCACCAGAAAGAAAATGAATTTTCTTCACTTCAGCTTTAAGGTTTTGTTTATTAAAGCAATTCCAAGGCATGCTCTGGAATTCTGATTTTTGGGGACTTGTGTTTCTTTATAAGCTTTCAGGAGAATTCAGGTTTATAATGTTAGCTGGTAAGCACTGTGCCTTTAGTGTGCATTTGTCTTGAAAAGAGAGTAAAAAGATGATTCTCCTACTAAATACAACACATGCCAATTTTTTGGCAAAGGTTGCATTTTCATTTTTGACTTGTCACCATTTTAAGAATGAATTCTTCAGCTTGCAGAAATTTGTGTGGGTGGTTGTTCTTTTTTCCCTAAATTTTATCTGAATATGACCTTCTCTGGAGCTATCTATCATTTTTTCATCACAATGTTACTTAGCAGAGCTCTAGAAAACCAGTAGTTGCAATGTATGGAGACCATTGTAAAGCAGAGCTGACAATCAACCAAGCTTAGTAGTGTATTAGAATATATGGAGACAAAAAGCTCTTCTGTTGATCCACTTGATCAAAGCCAAGCCTGATTCTGTGAGGAAGGTTTTGCCTTTGAGAGTCTATGTATTTTTAATCCCCACTCTCACTTCCAAAAGTCTGTAAGGGGAATTGAAGATGTTTGGGACATACCACAAATGTCATGATACCCTCTACTGGAAAGAGGAAGAACGTTCTTATAATTCCAGACACAACTAGTGTAGCCTGGCTTAATTTCTTATGGTGTTTTGTTGTATTTGTTTCATCGTGTTTGGTGGGAAAAGGTTTATTTTACAGGTTTTGCATCATTTGCCAATAGTGCTTTCAGCATCTCTTGCAGATAGTGCTTTCAGCCTTTAAAATGTCCTGCACAAAGGCCTTTGTAAATAATACCTGCTGTGGCTTGAGACATTAAGGCTGTTGATAGAGGGTCTCCACCCTTTTCATCTTGCTTTGTGGGTGAAGATGTTATTTTTTAATTCAGTTCACTTGCCTTCCTTTTCATGCCAGCCTTGTCCTTCCTCTGGAAGTTATTTTAAATGTTCGCAGGTGAATGTGGCAATGTGCATCCGCTAGTGAGGCTGATATTGTGTTAGTCTGATTCATGGTCCATTATATTACCTGGCTTGTGGGCACAGATTCTTGCTTCTTGCCTCTGCAAGGAGGGTGTGGTGAATAGCAGGAGATGGTATTACACCACCAGAACTGGCTTCACAGAAGTGTTTTTGACCATGTGTCAAACTGGCTCAGAACAAGCTCAGTTTTTGTCATGCTGAAAATACCCGCTGGCACGCTGTGAACACTGATTCTTGGCAGTGCTGATGTTTGTGGCACAGAACTGCAGTTAATCAGAAAGTGAAACCTTGTCCACAGTCCCCCGTGGAAATGGTGTCACAGGCTGGTGTTTCAAAAAAACCCAGTAATAATCAAAAAGATACCATATTTTCGTAGAAGCTGATAGTTGTTGCTGTATCTGAAGTGGGTTTTATGTATTTACTGAAAGTTATAATTGGAACCTGTGTGTATTTTGTGTCACACAAAGACCAGTTGAACTTAATGTAAGCAGTGCTGAAGAACCTCTTAAGAAACTTAAGGAATTTACCTGTTCAGCCAGTGCAGATGGTGCATTGTGTGAATTTCCTTGTAATATTTGAGTTTCTGCATTCGGGTCAAGTTTGCCTTTGGAATCAAAAGAGAACGGCTGGTCTTGACTCCCATGTGGAGACCTTGTGCCTTTTCAATGCTAGCGAGTGGGAAACTTGTCCTGACAAATGAGGGGAACGATATTATCAGACCATACCTCATGTAAATACTCTTCATAGGGGAGGCAGAGATAAAAAGAGAGATTAGTTCATTGGTTGTTTTTTTTATAATAGGGGCCAATGTAGTGTGATTATCTTGACTGCAGAGAAATTAGTACCGTGTTACTTTGCTGGTCACTGGGATCAGCTTCTCATGCTCCTAGTGGACTTTTAACCTAGTTGCTATCTTGTACTGCAGCTGGTGATTTTTCTTCTCCAATGAACATGCATCTGCTTTTTTTTTTTTGCCTTAGTACAGTCAATGAGCTTTTTCAATCTTAGTTGTGTGCTGCAGTATGAAAGTGCATAAAAAAGGTGCTCTGCAATCATAATTTTTAAAATGGATTGTAAAAAGAGGGGTAAAATCTAATTAAACCAAAGTTATTCCAGTCAGGTATTTTCTATAAATGAAAAGGGTTTATAATAGTTCTAAGTAGTGGCTTTCTGTTTGATTTTGTAGTTGGTTTTAAAATTTTAATAACGTATTTTCAAAATGCATGATAGAAATAAATTAGTTTAGAGACTTGTATTGAGTTAATGTTTGTAGGTGTTCAGTTTTGTTTATTTCTGAAATAAACATATTTCCAATTAATACTTGAGAGAAGATAGTAGAAGTAACTGAAAAAAATCTGAGGTATGGAGTTTTTTTCCTGTGTGCTGTTGTAGATTCTGTTCTTATATTTTTACATGCTTAAAGTTGTTCTTAATGTTCAGAGATGTTCCTTGTAACAGTCATGAGTTATTTTAAGTGTTCCTTTCTTTGTGCCTGTGAGAATGTGGTTAGGTCCAATCTCCAGTGGCTACAAGAAGGTTGTTCACACGCATCTCTATCCTCCTGTGCTTTTTCCAGCAAGCATCCTTTTGAATGGGAAAGACAAAACGCGTTGGTATCTAATTTTATGAGAAGAGCTCAGCCATGCAGAAGACTTGAAGATTTATGGTGGTGAAGCCGCTAAGTATAGTTATTTCTAGCTTGTGTGCCAGATGCGAGCTAGTGTTAGTGAAAACGATTTTGGCACTTGTGACTATGTTTAACTACATAGAACATGGAGCATATATGAGTAGAAATAAGTTTGGTTTTTTTGAGGGGGTCTACTGTATTCTATATGTGTATTTGGATGGGAGAAAAAAGGGAGGAGGCAAAAAAAAAAAGCCACAATTTTTTTTGAGGGTATGGTATTCTAAGATGATCTCAGATCAAAAGTACTTTAAGATGTTTGAATGTAAGAATGAATGAATTTATGTGTTTTTTGAGACATTCCTAGCAATATTTGAAAAAGCTGGAAATTTGAGCAATTACTTAAAATTATTTTCTAACGGTATAAAAGGTAGAAGTGTTTTGGTTTTAATTCAGAGTGAGAATGGAAGAAACAAGTGCCTGAATTTTGTAAAAAAATGTAATAAAATTGACTCAAAAATTTTCAGACTTTCAGCAGCATAATAAAACAGTTGTATTGCTTTACATAATTGTGAATTTCTATCTGAAAACATTACCGTATGCTAAGATGCTTTGTTTCTGTTAATGTTTCATCTAAAAGTCAATGTCTTGTGAATTCAAAGAAAAACAGAACAGCAGTAATAGGCAGCGTTATGGAGTTGATTTCTAGCAGCAGCTTTTTGTACTGTTGGTGTCTACCCAGCTGGGTTTTAGCCCATCTTTAATCTAGACGTACTTCACTGATTTTCAACTGTGCTGCCTCTAGTGAAAAAGGGCGTAGGTGACAGTGGTTTTGTGTGCTATTTTAATGTGCTTGTGTGTGAAGTTTCCTTTCATGTTAATTGATTTTGTGTGATTGTTTCTAATTAATCCTGTGATCTAGACTGACTGAATAAGAAAAGTAAATATAGCTGCCTAGTAACACCTAATCAGAAATAGATCCTGCTTTTGGAGTTCCTCTTAATCTTCTCATTCTTCCCCTGTTCTGAACACTGTCACTCCACATAGTTGTGCGAGAGAGACAGTGCACATGTAAAGTGTTCGCACTTGCTGTACTAGATCTGCTATAGTATTTATATGTTTGTATAGTTGAGGAATGCTAGTATCATTTTCAGAATTCAGTTCTATCTGAATTACAGGAAGGAGAAACAAATTGAGAGGACCATCAGAAGATTTTTTTTAATTATTTAACATGAGTTGTGACAAAGCCTTTTGAATTTTAATATATTCATTTCAGCAGCTCCTGTGGTAAAGGTGATAAATTTAGGTCAGTTTTCTATACCAGCAATGCCAGAACGCATAGGTGCTCTTTAAACATAGATGTGTCTCCACAGTATCTTCCCTGGGTGTCTAACCATTAAGAATTTCAAATGCTGCCACACCTTTGTTCTGTGCTACAACTACAACCTTGACAGAACCAGCTGTTTTCTACTTGCACAAGGACATTAAATTGGATACAGTAATTGCTCTCACTGTCCATTTTATATTATACCACTCTTTATTTCCATGTAGCACTCCTTTGCTATTAGGTGTATGGGTGCTGGCAGTTGTAATTTGTCCTTCCTCCTACTGGATTGAGGGAAATAGTTTGGTGACTGGTGAAATAGTTCGGTGACCCCATCCTGGTATCGAGGTGGCTGGTGTTTCTTTAATGTGTGTAAGTCTTATCTGGAAGTATGTTCAGACAGAATACTCGGGAGCAGATCTGGCTGGGTTTACTCTCCAAATTGATAGAAGGCAAGCTAACAGCAGTCCACAAGTTTATAGAATCATAGAACAAACCAGGCTGGAAGGAATCTCAAAAGACCATCTGGTACCAATATTTTGTGGAAAAGGGAGCCTAGATGAGATTACCTAGTATCCCGTTCAGTCGCATCATGAAAATCTTCAGTAGTGGGGACTCCACCACATTCCTGGGGAGGTTGTTCCAGTGATTGTTTGCTCCCCCTGTAAAACATTTCTTCCTTAAATTGAGATGAAGCCTCTCCCAGTGCAATCTGTACCATTGCCTCATGTCCTCTCCATGTGACTCCTTGTGAAGAGAAGTTGTATGACCATACTACATAACAAGGAATCAAAAAGGTGTGGGACCTTCTAGTTTAGGCTCAATGGTAACATAGCCAGTAGTGTTTGTATTTTTGACTAGAGGACTACAAAGCTCTACTTTTTAAAGCTGCCTCCCTTCAGTGCTTCTGGAGTGTGTTGAATGGGACTGTGTATTTGGAGCAGTAGCATTGTTAAAATAGTGTATCTACGTAGCAAGGTAATGTGGTGGATGAATTTGGGTTGTAAAAGCTGAATGTTATACATTTCAATACCTTATAATATCAGAGGATGTAATTCTGTTTACTGGAGTTGTCCTTATTATTAAAAAAACCAGCCTCCAGCTGGAGTTAACACCATTTCCCACCACTCTCTGGGCCCGGCCATCCAACCAGTTTTCCACCCAGGAGAGTGTGCACCTGTCCAGGCCAGAGGCTGACAGTTTCCATAGCGGAATGCTGTGAGAAACTGTGTCAAAGGCTTTGCTGAAGTCCAGGAAGACCACATCCACAGCCTTTCCCT
>WAAB01015498.1:48138-114545 GCA_013389865.1 Piaya cayana | reverse complement strand
GGGTTTGTACACAGAGGGAACAGCTTTCTTTACAGTTAAAGACTGAGGCAAAGAAGGCATTAAGTACCTGAGCCTTCTCCTCATCCCCTATCACTGTTGTTCCTTCTGTGTCCAATAGGGACTATATGGTCTCCCTAGTTCTCCTTTTGTTATTTATATATTTATAGAAAGATTTTTTTGTTATCTTTCACGGACTTTGCCAACCTGATTTCTAGTTGTGCCTTAGCCCCACTTTCAATGATGATCTCTTTGAAACTTTGAGAATCCAGACAATGGAGAAAATACCTGTAGTGTGGCTTTTTTGGTTGGGTTTTTTTTTTTTTGGAGGGGGAGTTATCTTTTTTTCAGGTATGCCTAAGCAGGATAACAGAAAGGTGCGTGCAATTTTTGAGCAAAACGATTCAGGGCTGGTGATTTGATACCCTCTCTAGGCCTTTGAGCAATCTTGGCTTTTCTTTGTAGTTAAAAGAGCACTCAGATCTCTGTATAGCAAACATTAATATTTTGGAGTACTGAAGTATTTCATATAACTAAGTCTGTTATTCTGTAAGTGGGAGCTAATACAATAGCAGAAAAGAGATGAAAGTGATTTCTGCTATTTCTTTGAGCAGTTGCACTAAGACTAGCTCGTATCTTCTGCTTAGCTCATTTCTGTGTGCTTTAGATACAAATGAAGAACTCAAAAGTCTTTTGAATCACTACTTCTCTACATAGTGACAGATTCGGGAAGTGTACTAGTTCTTGTTTGGTATCTGGATGTTTTCCCTGTGCTTGCTGTGTAAAAAGTGTAGAAGCAGTTGAGCTGATGTGGTGACCAGTGTGCAGCCCTTCAGTGTAGCATCTGCCTAAAAACTTCTAATTGATCAAAATGTATGCAGAGCTTAAACACTGTGTCTTATGTTAAGATAGGTTAAAAAAACAACCAACCGAAACAAAACAAAACAAAAAAATCCCCAAATCAAACACACTTAAAAATGTTAATCTCTATTTATTTCTGTTAATGTATGTGAAAGCAGATTTGGGTTAGTTACCATGATCTAGTCAGTTGTGTGGAAAAGAAAGGCCGTGTACTATAGTTTTTCTAAGTGTTTGAAGCATAGACTTTTATACTGAGGAGGTGAATGTAGTCTTTGCTATTATATAACTCTTTCATTTGTAAATCTGCGGAACTTTGATGCCAGTGTTCAAAGACTGGTTGAAGTTGGTGTTCCAGTCTGCCTTTTGCTGTGGAAAAGTGACTTGATTATCTCCAATGCCATGGGAATTAAGTCTTCTATGTGTCTGTTGCTTCTGTAGCAGCTACTGGGCATTAGGTACTCAAGAAATAGTATAAAGATCTACATAGTTTGAGCATCATGTAGAGTGTTGTTGAAACCTGATAAAAATATTCTTTAGTTCTTTCTGCTGCACATGCTTCCTGTTTGGACTTTGTTTTCTTTTGGTAAGAGGTTGCTCTCTTTTTCATCTTTACAAATGTGCTTGAGTGCAAGTAGGAGCAAGGATATGTTTCTTTTACTTGAAATCAAGGATGGTGATGTTGTTATTCCTGGTTTCCTGGGGAGACTTGGACTTCTGACTAGTCGTGTCCTGTGTCCTGCAGCCAAGGTTTACCGCTACTGCAGAGCTCTGCTCTGTTAAAAGAATGCATCTGTAGATAGTAGTCTTTGTTCTGGAGTTTGGGGTAGCCTTTTAGACACCTTGGGCCTATATTATGGAGCTTTGATCTTCCCCAAGAAGTTCATTTTTCTTAGTAGGGGTGCTTTGATGTTTTCTGTTTGCTGTAGCTGATTACTGCCAAGTCCTCCACATGGAGGTTCACTGCAATGATGCCGTCCAGTTAATAACCAAGATCAGATCTTTTCAGCCAAAGTGATGTTATTGTGACTCCAAACGCATCCACTTTTCTGCTCTCAAGTCAGCAAATGGATCTCCCTGCTGTAGAAGTTGGAAGTTCTGAAATATTTTTTTCTTTCCAAACTTAGGTTAATTTAGTATTATGCTAGATATGGGTTGAGATGTATTCTGTTGACATAGCTAGCTATATATTTAAATGTATTTTGCCTTTTATTCACCTGTGTTGGTAAACCTGTTGGCCACTGTGTTCTGGTTTTACTGTAGCTTTTCATTCAGGAAAAGGAGTCTTAACAGTATGATACTCCTGCTCCCTAGTAGCGCCGTTTTCATAAATTAATTTCCAACTTAGTTATATTAAAAGCTGATTCTTAATTCCTAGTTAAGCACCTGAACTGCATTTGCCCTTGGGGAAGATTATCCTCTGTTGGGCTTCCGGTTAGAATAGGATCATATAATCATTAAGGTTGGAAAAAACCTCTAAGATCATCAAGTCGAACCGTCAGTGCAACATCACCAGGCCTCCTAAGCCATGTCCTGAAGTGCCACCTCTACATGTTTATTGAACACCTCCAGGGATGGTGACAGCAGCAGTTCCCTGAGCAAGCTGTTCCAGTGCTTCACCATTCTTTCAGTGAAGAATTTTTTCCTAATATCCAGTCTGTTCTGAGGAGTTGGTAGCAGATGATTCTACTATAGGTAGAATCAAGATCAGGAAAAGCCAGTGGCAAGAAGAGAAGGTTTCTCATCCTCTGACAAGTGTCTTTTCCAGGAGGCTGCTTGGTAGCTCTGTTCCTTTCCATTGCTTATTTCCAACAGGCATTTGTGGTGGCAGGGATATTTTTCCCTAGTGTGTGGACCACAACCTGTAGTAGCATTGTAGCAAATTCTTCTGGTAGGGAAATGAGAGGAGGGTGGTGGGAGGAAGCATGTGTTTTGCAGTTCTTGGTGACTGAAGGGTCTGATTCTTGCATCTGAGGTACAGGCAGGCTTAAATATCCTTGGAAGGAAAGCTGTCAACAGTGTTGTTTAGAAGTAGCTGTATGGTGAGCAGGAATGTGCTTTCTTGTTATGACATCTGTGTGCAGAGTAGTGTACCCAGCTGTAAATAAGCAGTTAGGTTGGTCCACCTGGCTTGTGGGGTGACAACCATCCTTAACTGTCTTAAACCCACTTTCTTTGGCAAAGTTACGAGACTTTGCACTGAAGTGGCTGAGGTCTGGGCACATTCCGTGCTGTCTGTTGTATGGTGGTAGCGTCTAGGAGAGATGTGCAACAAATAGCAGCTGTTTCTTAATCGACAACAGCTTTATGTCAAGGTACAAGTGGGTTAGCACGTAGAGCAGAATTATGGGGGTGTAAGTAGTGTGTGAATGTTGCCTTCACGCAGATACACCTTGTGAACAGTATTTTAGCGGTGAATGTGCTGAAGGTCTGCACATTGTATGAAAAGTAGAGACAAATCGTTTTCAGTAGCAGCTTGTTTTCTGGCTATAAAACTTTATAAGCAATACTCTGACATATACCTATAGATATATTTTAAAAATTAGACCACATTTTTAGTGAACTACTACATTGTACTGACTTAAAAAATAACAGTACGCGTACTGTATTCTTATAAGACAGGTCAATCGTTCTTCAAGGAAAAAAATGTTATTTTGAATAATAACAATCAACAATTATTATTACTTGTCAAATCCATTAGAATACAGAAATTGACTTACATCAATGTTAGTGACAGTGAAACCTTGTGAAGGGCATAATTTAAAAATGAAGTGCCTGTATTAAAAATATTGGTAAGGAAGGGAGAAGAGTCTTTGTAGTAAACCTGGGTGGCGCTGTCAAGGTTCGTAATGTGACAGATGAGTAAGGTAAAAACTAAGGTGGTTGTAGCTGACTACAAAACAATTTGCAGATCCAGAATGAAGTAAGCTGCTTGAGTGACTGAAAGTGTCTTGGCCTCTTCAGAGAGTTGATAAGCAAATGGGGATCAAAGAAACTCCTCATTCCAGTTTTCTAAAAACTGTTAGACTGTCTGAATTACGCTATTTTTTTTTTTCTAAATAAGGAATATCTTGAATATGATGAATCAGGTTTGAGTAAGCATTAAAAAAAGCTTTGTATTTATCTAAATTGTATCTTTCCCTATTGTTTTCTTGGTTTCCCATTTAAAACAAAAGGTCCTTAGTGATCATTTTTAATACACTTAAGCTCTAAAACCGATCTTCGTATTTGTTGTAAATGCTAATGCTATAAAGACAGCATGCTTTTATTTTGAAGAGGGTGAATGAAATATTCACGCTCACCAGCAGGTTTCTGATTGTTCTTTTTGTTTTCATTCTTATTCTACTAGAGGAAAAACTCTATTGTTCTAGCACTGGCTTGTGTCTGTTTCTCTGATCACATGTTGGACTGCTTATATTTTTCTGAGACGAATTGCTGAAAACATTGACTGCATTTGAGGTTACAAGAATTCTCTCTATATAGTGACAGTATTGATTATTTTTTTTTGCGCTGTTGCTAGTGGCAACTCATCCTAATCCCAAACTGTACAATAATGTGATTTATGGCAAGTATATTATTCGCTGTTTAATGTTGTCTGGAAATTTTTCTGTGTAAATTGCTAGAGGGTCATTGTTCAGGCATGAGGTAAAGATATTTTATGGTTTAAGAAAGAGTCATTTGTTGTATGTTGTGTGGACTAGTACATTTTATATGATTAATAAAATCTTAGTTCGAAATCATACTTAAAACTGAAACTTGGGAGAAAATTGCTTTGTCATTTTTGATAGGTTTATGAAGGAGAAGCTTCCCATTAACTGGAAGTTTGTGCAAGTAACAGTCACAATATCTCCTGTTCAAACTCCAGTTTGCTTGTGGGTTTGTGCTATCACACTAGGGACTTTGTGTGTATGTTAATACATTTGTTTAAAACAGATGACTCTTGGTAAGCGCGTTTTACATACAGCATTAAAAAACTTGTGTTATAAACACTGCTGAGATGTATGTTAATCGTGTTATTAAGAACAGGTAACCTTGCACCCACTGGCCTGTGCCAGCTATGATTGACCTGCCAGTGTCCTGGTAAAAATGGTGACTTCATAACACATTGTACGGGGAAGTCGTAGGCTTTAAGCACATCAGGTAACCTATTGCAAGTAAGGAATTTACTCTTTAAAATATAATGTGATTTTTAGGGAGGGTTGTCTTTTAAACAGCAAGAAATTGTCCGTGTGTGAGAACTTCTATAAAATCAAAGAAATATGAAGTCAGACTGTCTGGATTTTGTGTTTCAGGGCAAGATCTTGTTTGTCTGCTCTCTATCTGTGGGCATGGAAGGCAAATTAGGTTTTTTACTCTGTTGAGCAATGAGGGTAAAAGAACTGAACTGCTTAGATTGATCAACTGATGTGATTTTGGCATTTTAAAACCTACTTGCCAGTGCAGCGATCAAAAGGTAGTAACAGAGCTGAGTCTCTTGAATTTTGTGATGATGGGGGTCGCAGTACCCAACTGACAACCTGGGGTCAGTTGGAGGGTTTCTGTCTACAGAAGCTAGACAAAACCAGATAACTTCCATTATTTACTAAGACCTGTTTCATAGTAAAAAGGTGGAGAGACATTCAGGCTTGTAAGCGTGCTACCGCTTGTTTTGTGTATTGGAGGTTAAGCCTTCTCTGGTTTAGTCACTTCTGGGTCCAAAGTAGACATAAGCTTCTCCTGTGTCCAGAAGAACAATGCTGATGAAGACCTGTAGCTATGCTTAGATACTTTATTTCAAGGATAGGGCTTGGTGATAATGAAGCAGAGACAGACAATTTCTAACTATGCCTCTCTCTAGGTTTTTCTAATTCCTCTGGGATCAATGCATAAAAATCTTTCTTACATTTCAGAGAGTTGCTGAGGGGAGGGCAAGAGGATGATCTAGATACTGAAAATTGTGTGTGAAAACTGTAGTAAGACAATTACAGATGAATGTCAGCAGAAAAGGCAGAAGACCGCTTTTGGCACAAATACACCATACACAACTTTGATACCTTGATTGAGAAGGACCTTTGTTATATTGTTTGCTGTATGCTGATTTAGGTTACAAGCTGATTTTCTGCAAACTGGTCAAAGTATTTTCTGCTTTCATACCACTGTTTTCATTTGAGAGAATTTTCCTTTAATATAGCTTATCTTAGTTGAGAATAAGTGGATATTTAAAGACAAATCATTAGTTAGTTTTAGTGACAGGATAAGCATACTTCTAATTGCAGCATCAAGACGCGGAATTGGACACAGTTGTTGAGTTACTTAAAACCCTCTGTGTAGTAGAATAGGAGTAGGAAGCTATAGTAGGACTCCTCAGGGTGGTAAAATGTTCTGTGATAGCTGAATCAACAAGGGGTTACTGTGTATTGGCCATAAAAGGGATGGGGCGGATATTGTAGCTTCCTCTTCTGGAAAATTACTGTTTGAGAACAGTGATACGAGTTATAGTAAGGAATTTGTAGAGCTCTGGTATGTTACAGGATGTTTGAATTGTCAGTTAGTACCTTTCAGTAGGAGCTTAGGAAGCTGTAATCAGAAGAGGTGTCTATTTTAAGATTTAAGACTAAAAAGGTGATAGAACAGAAAGTATGTATATTAAAATCAAGTTTCATAAAAGTCCACTTTTTATTTTCTTTTGTGCTTGACAGAAAACTGAAGTACACTGAGTTGAGTAGAGTGAGGAATGACTTGCCAATGAGCTGCAAACACAGTGCCCTACAGGGAGAATAGCTGAATTTCTTGGCTTAGCAAGTAAAGAATTTCTTGAGATAACAAATATTTGTGCTTTAAGAGTTGTAAAGATGTCCTTCACACATCTGCTGAGCTCAGGCAGACCTCCAGTTGATTTATAAGCATGAAACGTCATTGGCTTCTCATGGTGGGTCATAGAACTTTGTTGTGGGCAAAAGTTTAGGTTGTGGATGACCTCTTGAGGGTGAGTTTGAGTTTGTTCTTCTGCTTTGTGTGCTTTCACAGCTGAAGGAACTTTTCCTACCCAGCTATGCTTGTATTAGCATACTCTTCTTAAAAGTCTTGGCCTGGAGGCCTCCTTCACAGTGTGCTAAAATACTTGTGAGGAAAGGTAGTATTTTTAACTTGCTGTCCAGACTAGTTGCAGTTTGGGCTTCTGTGACCACAAATTGACTTCAGGACCTAGAGACAGACTGTCATGAGCTTAGAATCCATCATCTTTGTGCAGTTGTTGGGCAGAATCTCTTGGGAAGCAGACAGCAAGGGGATTCATGTTGGGTTCATGCCTGGATTCATGTTTTTAGATCAGTTTTTCTAAGGAAGGCTTCCAGAAAGCTGAGAAGCAAAGCACCTAATTGTGTGGGAAGATTAGGAATTTTAGCAGCAGCCCCACTAGACTGAGCAAAGAGCTAAAGGGTAGCATACAAATGAAAATGGTAGGCAGTAAAAGAGGAGCATTAAAGCTAAGCTTGGCTGCTGAAGGACAGTATCGGTTGCATCTGTAGCTGGTCAGGGACATGAAGAGTAGTAAAACAAGTGCTACACGAGTGGTAGCAGCAGGACATTTAAGAGGTAATGGGACGAAGTCCAATGATGGCTTCTAGGGAGAAGACTGCATTAGTCCTTTTTTTTTCCTCTCCTGTCCTTGCAGGAAAAGTCTTTACCTGGGCTTATGTGCTTAACATATCATTTGGAGAGATATTGCTCTGATATGAATGTTGATGAACATCTTTCTACAAGATCTGGGGGGAAAACTGCACATATGTATCTTCATGCTGAAGGGTTTGGCTGACGATCTTGTGCTAAAGTGTGAGACAGCAAATTCAAATTTAGATGGAGATCTGGCTAGTAAAGGTAACCCAAAAATCTAAGCAACGAAATTGTGTTTTAACAAGGCTATTAAATGCTCAGCACAGTACAGTAATTTATCCTAGAGATTATTTAATAGGATGTACAAAGTCATTGGCAGGAAAGGCAGTAGGAGTACTTCTGATGTTATTCAAACCAGGCATGGAATAGGAAGTGTATGCACTAGTGGCTACAATCTCTGTACCTCTTCCATTTTCTTGGTGGATTCTGTGAGGAAATATCCCATCAGCTTGCTTGGATAAGCATTTTTTTTCTACTAGCTAGTAAAGAGTATTACAAGTTGTCCTTACTTTGCAAAGACAGTTAATTATGGCTGTCTGGATGGATGCAGGTGTATAAGCTCCTTTGCCCTGTTCTCAGAGCTAGCAGGTTTGTTAGACATGGAACATCCAGATCAGAGCTGTTGGAGGTTCAACCAGCTTGGCCTGTGACCAGAGGAACTGTCAGATTCGTACCATATGTATGAGAGTCTGGGACACTTGGGATGTGCACTGTGCCTTTCTCGCTCCAAACTGCTGCTTTCCACAAGACTTGCTTTGTTTTATTGGGGTGTTATTTATGGCTGTATGTCAACCCAGAAGTTAAATTTGTTTTAGATTTAACAGATTTTAAAAAGGTACTGTATTTGTGATGCTAGAACAATAGGAATAGTGAAGGGAGATATAAAAAGAGTCATAAACTTAGTTTGAAAAAGCAAACTGTTTGTCATGCTAAAAGCTCTGCTGTAGAATTAAGTTTGCATACTGTCCTAGGTGAATTTTTTGATGTGTAAGTAAAATACCATTAGTGTTGTTCAGTGATAAATATAGGCATGGTGGGCAAGTAGTACTTGTGCCAGGAAACATGTTATGGGTAGAGGAGGCTGAAATAAAGTGTACATTGCCACTGATGCTACTTGCTCAAACTTTTGTATGAAGGCATGTTGAATACAATGTTTCTTTATGATCATCACTAGATTGGTTATGATCTTCATATGTATTGTAAGTAAGAGGAACATCCTAAAAACTGGAAAAAAGCCACAAAACCACTATGACTGTTGTATGGATTTTTGAGTTACAATTCTTTACTTGGAAAAGCAGATAGTCTGATGACTTTGCAGCTGCATAACTATATACACTGCTGAGGAGAGAAAAGAGGACTGCACTGCTGTTTTTGCTGGTAGAGCAAAGCCATATCCAAAAACTATTGTTGGTGTTATTTTGGTCATTTTAAGAGTTCAGCTCGTGCTCTGTAACGCCACTTAATCCTGCCACTGGACTGGTTTGGAGTTTCTGTTTTGCAGCAGATGTAACTTGGAAAGTGCAACAGTCCTGAAGTCGCTTCAGCTTACCTTTAGCTCAGTAGTAAGAGAAAGAAGGGTCAATATCTTCTGCTACTTTTTCCCTGCCAATGGCATGAACTTTATTTAAACCTGAAAAAGATTGGAGAGCTTTCCAGTTATTTTTCATCACAAAGCTGATGCTTTAGGACCCTTTAAATTATTCTGCTGCATTGCCTTAGGACAATAGCATTTTCTGTTTACAGAGGAGTTTCACTTGGAAAAGGGAAAGCCAGTCTTCTATGTAGTAATGTGAACTCCCCAGTTTACAAAAGTCTGAATTTGAAGCTGTGGGTAGTTTGTGATGAAAATGGCTTCTAATCATTCCAAATCCATTGTATGTAGTGTTTTAAGTTGCTGCTTTGAAGTGGTGCGTTGCATGCTGTTCTTTTTGAAGAATCACTCATGTACTTACCTGGTGGAAGGGGGTTAACAGGGCACCTCTTCTTGTGAGAAGTATATTTCTGATTTTAATAACCTGAGTTGTTGTACTCTAGCTGCTGCCATGGCTTCTGAAGTCTGTATATAGATAAATATAGAACTCTGTGCTTTTCTGTAAAATAATTTATCCTTCAGACACTCAGAATTTTAAAATGCTTTGGTAGTGATAATTCTGTTTATTGTAAACAGAAAAAAACAAAGAGCAGCCTATTACATGCAGTGTTTGAGAGTCTTGCAATGATGAATAGTATCTGTGGATTAATTATTGCTCCAGGTATATTGTCTTTGTCTCTGCTGGACATAGAAAGGGAATATTAATGCAGTCTATCCCTGCATATACGGGTGTTCTTGAAGTACCTAATTAGGCATGCAGCTGCTAGTGTGCTATGTTATCTCAGCATTTATTGCCAGCCACTGGCCTAAACTGAGCTATGGTGATGATTTATGTTAGCTGAAGTACTTTGAATTCAGTTGTGCCTTTGTTAGCGACGCACTTGTCCTTAGAGTACAAATCACATAAAAGCACTTGTTCAGTTGTATGATACTGATTCATTATGGCACGTTTTTCATGTTACTGTGGAAAGTGGGATGAGGCGTCCTGATAAAAAAAGTGAATGTAACCTCCAAACAAGAGGGTCAGCATTCCTAAAGAAATCCTGTTTTCCTACAAGAGGGGAAAATGTTTTGGCTTGTCCCTCCAGGTATTTCAGGGTTGCTCCATTTTGATTTTGTAGTGGCAGCTGGAATTACAAGGAATGCTTTAATTCAATGATGACCACAACAAATGTAACTATCAGTCTATTAAACATTGGCTGTTGTACCTTTGAAGTGTTAAGATGTTTTTCTGGTATGCTGTGCCTTTTGCATACACATAACTTGTGCTTCCTGAGAGGTTTCTCTTCGCATTGGCTAGACAGAGCAGCAAAGTTTGCTACTTGACATAGCAGTTGCTGCAGCAGTTTTCAGGCTGCTTGGTCAGTGGTCATCTTGTGGATACTCACGTGCAGAGAGCTTCTCTTGGCTGTTCTTTGACAGGGGAATAATTAAGTCTTTTGTCTTCAGAACACTGACCAGGGAGTGTCAAGTGACTCTGACAGATACTTAAAGAGTGGCTGTATTGCTGCTAGCCTGCAATACAGGTAGCAGATGGCACAGCAAGAAGACAGGGTGAGCCAGAGACTCTGCTCAAGATGTGGAATTGCTTGAAATTGAGCAGTGACGGTGCTGTGAACATAACTGGGAGCAATTACTCTCAGCGCAACAGAGATCTCCACCCAGACAGAGGATGCTGCTGTCCACGTCTTGGGCTGCAAGGTGTTCATGGTGCCTCTCCCTTAGGGCTGGGGTTACCAGTGGCCTCTCCTATCGGGGATACGCTCTGAAAGGTGCCAACTAAAGGAGCACCGAGTAAAGGAGCTGTGGAAGGAAGTGCACAGGCTGTGTACCAGCAGAGGCTGGTATCTCTGAGGGGGAAGGGCTTGGGCAGGAGTGAACACATCCACCAGGTGAACACCTGGCTGTGCAGTTGATGTTGCAGGCAGGACTTTGGATCTTATAAACATGAGAACCTCATTGAAACAAGGACTGCTGAGGAGGGATGGGATCCATCTGACAAGGTGGAGCACAAGCACCTGTGCCAGCAGCTAGACGTAGTGAGAAAGGCTGTAAACTAGGTTTATTAGCAGCTGTAAACTGCTAAGGGAGAGTTACCATAACCTGAAGCAAAGGCATGGGACCTAATGAAGAAGAGTCTAGGGGACAGTGGCCTGGAAGAGACTCTTCCCATGCAGCTGGGAAATGAACAGGAAGAATTTGAAATGTGTGTCCAGTTGTAGAGCTGTGAGCTTATTGGGACTACAGGGATGTGGTGACATAGTTCAATCTCTCTTATCTTCAAAAGGTCATGACAATCAGGAGAGGTTCCTGATGACTGGAAAAAGGCAATTGCCATACCCTTTTTCAAAGATTGCTCAAGGGAGGATTTGGGCAACAGCAGGCTGGTCGGCCTTACCCTAGTCCCCGGGAAGGTTATGGAGCCAAACTTCCTGGAAGCCGTTTCCAAGGTTTCTTCTCCAAGAAACCATTTCTTGAAGGGACAAGAGGTGATAGGGAGCAACCAGCATGGACTTACTAAGGGCACAGTGTGCCTGATTTGCCTTCTGGGAGAGCTGGCAATGTGGACAAGGTGACGGCAATGTATGTTTGATCTGTTGACCTTAGTAAGGCTTTCCACACAGTCTCCTTTAGTGCTTTGTAGTCACATCAGGGATGTATGGGCTGATAAGTGACCAATGAAGTGGGTGGAAAATTGGCTGGACTTCCCAACTCTTGAGTGGTGGAAAGCAGCGCAAAGTCCAGCTGGCAGCAGAGTGTCCCTCAGAGGTCAATACTAGATCAATATCAGTGCCATTCAATGTTTTTTAATAACCTGGATGGAACATGCTCTCAGTGAATTGGTGAAGGGTATCAAATTGGGTGAGAACAGTTGATAGTTAGGCTGAAGTCAGGATTGTGCTCAGTGCAACCTTGACAGATGGGTGACGTGGGCTGGCAGGAGTGTCAACAAAGACCAAGTGCCAAGTCCTGCCCCTGGGACATTCTGGCCTTGAGCAACAGGCCAGCCTGGGCCAACCTGCTGGAAATTTCAGTGCCCTCTTGTACATAAATATTTAAAGTGCGTGTAGTTCACCCAGTGGGTTCCTCCCCTGTTGCTCATGTATTAGAATCTATTTCCCTTTTTTAGAATATATACATCTCATCACTGTAAAAGACATTCTAGGTCTGTTTGTCATTTAAGGGAGGCAGGGAATTGATACCTTACACTGTATTTTAACTTACCCCATGCAAGTTTTTTCTTCAAAGCTAGGTTGGGACGTTTTTTCCTGCCAAGAGGTTGTGTTCACGGATATATTCAGTGTTATATAGGTGGGATTTAGATTGTTCAGTAGTGATTTTAGTTTGTCTCTTCTCTGAATGGGATGAAAAGAATGAATAAACCCAGCAGTGTAGTTTTACTTCATTTGTAGTATTGGCATTTGAGTTTTCTGGGGGTAACCTTCTTTTTTTTTTTAACGAGAGCTGTCTGTTTTTTTAATTTTACTTGGAAAGTTTTGCAGTAAGTATATCCTTTCATGTTAAAAGGGAAAACCAGTGTAGTAGTAGTTTGGACCTCTAGACAAGGGACAGGATGCCATCCAGGGAGATCTTATTGCAGCATTCCAGTACTTAAAGGGGGCCTGCAGGAAAGCTGGCGAGGGTCTGATCAGGGAGTGCAGGGATAGGATGAAGGGGAATGGTTTCATGCTGAGAAGGGGCAAATTTGTATTAGCGATAAGGAAGAAATTCTTTACTCTGATGGTGAGGCACTAGAACAGTTGTGGGTGAAGTCATGGATGCCTCAGTTTCAATATTGCCTTATTACCCCATTAAATTGAAACAGTCGGAAATCATCTATTCTTCCACCTTTTTTTCCTATCCTTTTCTTGTGGTAGTGGGGCTTTACAGATCTACTTGACAGGTCTGCATCTTTGTCACTTAATATGAGTTTCAGTCTTTGACTTTTCACTCTTGACTATCCTTAGCTGGTAAGGCAAAGAGAAAAGGATAGTGACTTTATTTATTTGATTCTGTTAGTGATACTGTAGCCTGTATTTATTAAAAGAGTCAAAACCAGATTTTGGAAAGTTACCAAGACCATGCTCTGTGTGTGTGTGTGTGTGTAGATTTCCCTTCCCCCATCTTTCACATAAACTGCACTGAAAGTGTGAATTCTGTTGCTCTGTGTTCTGCTGACCTGGGAAATCCAGCCTTTGTAGAGCTGAGCATGTCATTATCTGAATGTTGATAGCCAAAAAAATAGCATTAACACAAACTTCTAATGCTAGGTGAGTTGTACTGATTTACCAGTTCATGCATCTGGTTTTTGATCTTTACACACTGTGATCTTGCATGGGGACTTATTCCAAACATGACTCAGGCCTGTGCTTGGCTCATCATTGAATTTCTTGGCCTTTAAATTGAAATGAATTCAGCTATGCAAATTTTGTCCTTTCTTTTATTCAAGAGGTGGGGACACAAAGTGTCTGTTTACATTTTTGCATAGCTCTCTAGATGTGGTTAAATTAGCTTTCTACTATGGAGAGTAATTCACTTTCTGATTTTCAGGGTGTTGCTGTGTTTAGCCATTTTTACTGTACAAGCTGTGACTTTTATCGTTCATTTTGTATGACTGGGTAATTGTGGCAAATATAACATTGTTTTCCATAACACTAATGTATATTTTATTGTTAGTATTGATTTTTCATAAAAGTAGGAGCCTTAGAATTTTCCAGCCCAAGTGGTATCCATGTACCAGGTTGAGCACATCTGTAAGTGACTTCTTGAAGGGTCATCCTCCGCTGAACTGACCCTTTAGTTCACTTTGTAATGCTTATTTACAATGAAAAGTTAAAAATATACCTTAATATTTCATAGCATCTGTTATGTTAAATTGATAGAAGTAATCTAAATACCTAGCAGTTGCTGGAATTCCTGTTTGGGAATTTACAGTGACAGTGAGGTTTTGGCACTAGTAGAAATAGTATTGACAAAACAGGGATGGTAGTGAGTGTAGTTTTCTTCCTCCTCCTCCTCCCTTACTGTTCCAGTGTTCCTCAGAACCCAAGGGAAAGTTAGATCATGTAGTCTTGTTTCTTTAATATGGCAGATCATTATGTTTCATCCAGGTATTTTTTTTTTGTCATGTAAAGTCCTGTAAATTAAGGTTATACCAAACAATTACCACCCTTAGGAGAGAAAGCGACCAACTGAGCCTCATGGTGCACCTTGGAGTGTGTTGCCCCAAGTCAGAAGCCTGGTGAGGAATGTAAGGAGATGATGTAGGTGAGCAAAGTCCTGCTATGCAGCAGAAAAAAATCTTCACCCTCCTCCTCTTCAGGTACTCTTAGTTTTCATTCTGAAAGACAATCCTTCCAACTCCACATTTAGTCTTTGTTTTCCTGATGATGACAGGAGTGCCTGTTCTCTAACCCGATTGCTCTGTTTTCAGCCAGACTTGGCCAATTGCTGATATTTCAAAGGAAGGCAACTCTTCTTTGCAGAGCTTCTCTAGCTGTTTGTGCTTCGGAAAGAACATTCCTTCATAATCCCTCCAGGATTAGACTCGTTCTAGTCATACGGAGCCTTAAGCAATGGAAGGGGCTGTAGGCAGTAGCATGTGAGGAAATGTGGTGGGTGGCTGGCATAGCCTCTTGATGTTAAATCATGTATGTTGAAACCACTGAAATAACTTTCCAGAGTGTGACTTTTCCTTCAGGCTTGCAGCAGTCTTCCCTAGCAGCAGGCTTTTTTAAAGTCAGGTGCCTGGTCACACTGAACATGTGATAAAATAGCATTTCTTGTAAATGGCAGCCTCTTGTCCAGGTGGTGAGCATGCTTTGGCTTTTTGTGGGTCTTTTTTTTAAAATGTATTTTCTTTTTTGGGAGACATGTCAGGATTTTCCTGCAGTGTGAGGGTTCTGACAAGTATCATACTTAAATTAAAAACTGATCTTAGCTTGGTTATATACACAAAATATTGCTGAAATTATTTATATTTAATCTTTCTCACCCCCTTTATAATCTGTCAAAGACATTAAATGATTTTGAATTATATTGGGGGGTGCAAAGGGAATAAGCATATTTAATGATTATTTTTTTTTGCAGGATAGAGATGATATTTAGGAATTACCATCCAGAAACAGTGCAGTTCTGATGCTTCTTGCACTTAATGGTCAATTTGAGAAAAAGATGTAATAGCAGATATTAATACATCCTAGTGTAAAGAAATCCTAAATAATCTTCCTGATTTCTTGCAGACCCACTAATTCATTTCTTAAAAGCTTTTCAGTAACAGTTAGAGAATATTTTATTAACTTTAGAGAATCAAACACTTCCTTATATGAATGAACTTGAAATTCCATCCTGAATCACAATAAGATCAAGAATATTCCCAGCTTTTGCACCCAGAGTCGAGATGTACACATGAAAGTTTTCAGGTTTCTGAAGTTAAACTATGATGCATGTATTAGACTTATTTTTTCCTGCTCAAAATATTTTTCTCTTGGGAAATTAGTCTACCTCAGTCTCATATTTTCTCATATTTTGTAATGTATTTATGATTATCATAAAATAATTCCTTTATAAACCATCCTGAGGTTAAAAACAGCTTTGTGTTTGACTAATAATGGAAATGTCGTCACAAAGCAGAGAACACAACTTAAAGGAATGCAGGATGGCTGATCTTACAGTACTTACAGTTTTCTTCATTCACAAAATCAAACACAAAATTAGGGTAGCATATAAATTGGATTGTGTGCTGTCTTGCTATCTCTTTTGTAAAATCCCATATAAGGTGCAAAACAAAATCTAAAACTACTCTAAAGAACTTCTGATTTATGGAGGTGCTACTGTAAAATAAATTCTCTTTGTGCTGGAGCTTGCGGTTGTTCCAAGTCCAAGACTTATAATGGTTCTGTGAGTAAATTTAATTTGCATGGTATTTTGTAATTCTACACTAGGGCCAGTTGAATGCTTTTGGTTTTCCTCTCTACTATAAACTTTTTAGCATAGAAGGCTTTTGAGGGATATTTTGGGCTTTCAGCTTGTCACAATTACTATTATGTCATTAGTTTCAGTGGGATTTTTTTTGTATGGGGGAAAAAACCCTCATGGTGAAATATACAGCTTCGTATCCAGGTTTTGTGTAAACTAAGTATCCTTAACATCAGGTGTTTTCAAACAAGATTAGCCTAGAGTTGAAAAATAACAGTCTTTGCCTGAAGCATTCTGAGATGTGTGTTTTAAAGACAACTACTTGTTTTCTTTTACCTTTTCAATATTGATAACACATTTCATTTTTTTCCTAGTAATTTCTGTAGTTAATTTTACTTTTAAAAGTAGGTTCTTTTAGAAGGATATTGTGGTTTTCAGGTATTTGCTAGACTGACCTGGGTATTAGACTTGGGAACAGGAGAGCCTAAAAGAAATTTTTTTGTGGTATTAAATGAAGTATCTTGAATGCCTTACGAAGTAGATTAATTTACAAGCATCTCTGATAGCTTTACGTCTTCATGTAGAGATGTTTCCTATGGCACAGTTGTGCAGCCCTGTATATCCACCTGAGCTACGTGGAGGGATTGAGGAAGGTGGGATGTAATCATTGGAGCTGGAATACAGCCAGCTCTTTGGGACTGTCATTCATCTGAAAAGAATTTTAAGCAATCACAATGTGTTTAGACTTTTGTTTTAAATCCCGTTGGAGAGACTGAGCAGGTAATGCCTGAGCGTGGGTGCTCTTCATGGGTGAAATGCAGTAGACAGGAGTAGAAAGGGCCTGTTCAGAGCTCCCTTTGTTTGTGTTTCATTTAACCTTATTACAGGATGTTCTTGTGGATTTTTTTTATTGACATGTCACCATAATTATTCTGTAACTAATTTAAATAAAATTAGATTTTCCTTTGTTGATGGCGTACACTTGAGCTTAGTAGTTTGTAGTATAGCTTGAAGAATATGATGCTGTTTTGGCTGTTCAAGAACTAAAGAAGGACTGGCCTAAGGTATTGAACTAAGAGCCTTGACACATCTAGGTATTTTAAACTTCTTCCTGTTACAAGGTGATAGTGTTGAAACCTTCTGTTTTAAAATGCGTTGAGATGGTCCATTTTGAGCCTCCACAGCACTGATGTTAATGTGAAATGATGTGCTGTGATTGGCACCACTCAAGTTAAGTGGGTCTGATGGGATCTAGCAACGTTAACAGGTAAATTGGGATATTGAGGTGGGTTAAAGAGATGCTGTTAGTCTTGTGACTACAGCTGTGAATCTGGTGTGTTCCATTGCCATTGAGGAAAAAAAAAAGAATAAGAGAATAAGTAAGTCTGTCTAGATGCATAAAGCCAAATTGTGTTCTGTGCTACCAAATTCTTCCCTAGGCTATACCAGTGGAAAGCTGATGAGCCTTTAATGAAGTAAACTGTATTTACACTGGTAGTCCTGGGAACTGACTTTGTCCAATAAAACTTGGAAATTAGAACACTGCATATGTGAAGTCCACATGTGCTGGTTGCTAGGCTACTGATGTACAGTTGTCAAACAATCTCCCTTTTTTGTTGCTTATTTAATGACGAAGACTGTCTAGCAAAAAATCCTTTTAAATTGATTATTGAATTTATAGTGATTTGCTGTATGTATAAATGATTTTTTTTCCCCTTTCAGAGCATTCAGTCAGAAAAGAGCTGCAATTGAGAGAGAGTATGCACAGGTAAGTCTGGAATAATTTTCGTGTCTTTGGAATTGTTCTCTTGAGGTAATTTATTCATTAGCAAATTTTCCACGTATGCTTTTTGTTCATGCTTTCTGTAAGTTGCTTAGTATGAAAGTACCTGTAGGAATTCTGAATCAAGCGCTTTGGCCTACACACAACTTAGGCTCATTCTGTGTTTTCCTGGACATTTAGACTTGAAGTTCTTGGGTACCAAAGATACCTTTAACATTTTTTTTCCAATTATTACAAGGCTGATCAACTTCTTGAGGTTTTTTTAGATGTTCGTGTGAAACTTGAGTGAAAAAGTAAAATTGGGTCAGTTAGAGGAAAGGAAGTGTGTTCTGGCATAGTCAGTACAAAATAAATTCTCATTCTTCAGTAAAAGCAGCTTCCCATTCATCTGAAATAAAAGCAGCCAGATTTGGCCTCATGCTTGTGACAGTGAGTGGAGTGAATTTTGATTCGTTTGTGAGAAAGGAGGGAGGACTGATTTCTCCCTTGTTCCAAAATTAGAAAGCATCTAATAAGGGGCAGCTGCCTACTTAATTTACAGTAAAGGCTCTTGGAGCTTAAGTCCAAGTACAACAGATTAAAAATACATTAATTCATTTTAAAATAAATGAAAGGTAGAATAAAATACAAGTGAGGGAGCTTGTGGAGCTGAATATACAATAGCTACAACTGGAGATGTTCCTGACATTACAGTTGTTGATGTTGGGACTGTGACAGAAGTGAAATGTGAAAACACAAGCTGTCACTAGGATGTTTCCAAATGTAGTTTTAGGCTGTTGTGATAAGCCTCCTTTAGTCATCAGTGCTGCATTACCCTCAAATACATACACAGCAAACGTTTTCTGTGGGTCAGCCTTCGCTGTCAGTCTATGAAAGAGAATTTCTCTACATTTTGACATTATGTTGTACACATTTCCTAGTCCTAGGTTTTCTCCGTGTAGTCTCAGCCCAAAACTTGGCTGAAAATATTTAGTAAATCAAATGAAATTTGTACTGAATTTAATCAAAACATTAACAATGGTGCTGTAAAGGTCTACAGTTACTGGTGCTCTGGTTCTTTCATTGTACATGAATTTAGATTAGTATACATTGATTACATTGACAGTTGCACTTGATTTGATTAAATGTAGCAATTTTTTAATGCCAGAATCAATATATGCCTGATGAAACTTGCATTAAAAGTATGTATTCTTTAGTGATTTTTGTAATGACATTGCAGAGAACTTAAGATCAGTTATTAATACATTTATCTGTTTTGCGTTGGAAATGTTTTTTATGTGCAGAGGTACTTGGAGCAGTTGCTGCATTTAGGGAACAGTCTCGATAAACTGGAGAAATAATTACATTCTCAGATTCGGAAGGCTTAACAACCAAGGCTTTCAGTTACTTGCGTTTAAAAAAACCCAACTTTCCAGCAATACAGCTGCATCATTTGGGATTCATTGAATGGCTGATTATATGAATGAAGTCTTGTGGAATCACTTCCTCAGTTTGTTGATAAGTGTACAGTTCAAGAACAATGTTGGATGTTTCTTCTTAGGCCTGGATTTCTGTTTCTGAGATGGCAATGAAATTTCACATGGAGCCTTCTAGTGAGAGAAAATGCAATAAAAATAAATGTGCAGTCGTATTCATCAACAGTGGGTTATTCCTTTTGAAACAGTTATAAAGAGAACTAGAAATTCTTAGTAGTTAGTTTCTGGAGCAAGAATTCTAGATCTTTTCACGAGTTCTGTCCAAATGGTTTTTGTCACCTTAGGAAACCTGGAATATTCTAACTTACAACATTTTTGGCAAGGTGAGTAAAAAGTGAAGGGTGAAGGTGAAAATAAACCTCCCCAGAACTGAACACTCAGTTGGTTTAAAAAATTGTATGCTGATGCACTGCACTTGGGTGCCACATTTCTACGTACAAGAGTGCTTTTGTTCGTAGAAGGGGTACATGTACAAATGGTAGTGTAACACTATGATACAGTGTTTATAATTTATCCCTAATTACATGATGACTGGCTTGAATGCATATGATTAATTATAGGATCTGTATGCAAATTCCCCCATGTCTTATTTTATCAAGGGAGTTTTTTACTAAGTCTTTTCACAGAATTGTACCTGTTTGCCATTGAAGTTCTTTAGAGCTTGTTTTTTGCTTATTCTCCGGTGGATTCTTGACTAGCTTTTCTAGGCTGTGCTGTGGTATAAATGGAAAGTGTCTGATATATCAGCCCTTGTACTGCAATTCTGCAGTTCTTTCTAGATCTGTTCTAAGCTTTTTCACTTGTATTTTCAGTACTGAATTATTTAATGCATACTTGAAGGCTTACCTTAATATTTAGAATTGGGAGTCTAGAAAGGCTCTCATTTCCTAGTAACAGTATTCCTAGTAATACTATTTAAATTGTAGTTTTGTATCACTATTATTAGCTATTCTCTTTGATTAATAAACTCGCTGAAATCAGCAGTTAAGAATACTCTTGTTAGGTTGAAGCAGAACTTGGTGGATGTATTTGCTGCCACCTAGTAAAAAAACTGTTCTACTTAGCACGTTCAATAGATAAAATAGTTGAAGTTGTTGGTTGGGTTTTTTTGAGATGGTAGTTGCATCTCTGCTGTACTCTTTGTGATTTTTTTAACACTTTCAACTCAGAAGCATTCTTTCATAGCCTGTTGTGTGCTGGGAACACACAGATGACCTTCCTTGTCATGTTTTCTCATGCTTTGGTTTTGCTCGATATTTAGTGATCATTATTTCAGTGTAAAATGTGGGCAATCAACATGCTCTGTCTCTTTGGGCCAGCAAGTAACCTCAAAGAGCTGGAGCTGTGAAATCTGCCACTCATTTCAGTGCATGCTAATTAGTTGCAAACTGTTGTACCTCAACTGAAGGCATCAGTAAAATGGAAAAAAGATAGCGAAGTCCATTTTGTGAGCTACACAAGAGCTTTATATTTGAACTGACATGCAAATGACGCCAAACAGTTGGTGAGTGGTGCAGTTACCACACCAGAATGAGGGGATGTCATCCAGAGGGACCTGGACGAGCTGGAGAGGCGGGTCTGTGAGAACCTCATGAGGTTCAACAAGGCCAAGTGCAAGGTCCTACACCCGAGTTGGGGCAATCTGTGGTTTCAGTGCTTTGTGATGAGGAGCTCGACATGAGCTGGCAAGGTGTGCTTGCAGCCCAAAAGGCCAACTGTATCCTGGGCTGCATCAAAAGAAGCGTGGCCAGCAAGTCGAGGGAGGTGATTCTGCTTCTCTATTCCTCTCTTGTGAAACTTCATCTGGAGTACTGTGTCCAGTTCTGGAATCCAGAACAGGTCCAGAGGAGGGCTACAAAGATGATCCAAGGGCTGGAGCACCTCCCCCATGAGGACAGGCTCTGAGAGTTGAGGTTGTTCAGCCTGGAGAATAAAAGGCTTCAAGGAGATCTTATAGTGACCTTCCAGTACCTGAAGGGTCTACAGGAAAGCTGGGATGGGACTGTTTATCAAGTTATGGGGGAATGGCTTTAAGTTGGAGGGGGAAAAATTTAGATTAGCCATTAAGAAGAATTTCTCCACCATGAGGGTGGTGAGGCACTGGCACAGGTTGCCCAGGGAAGTTGTGGATGCTCCGTCCCTGAAGGTGTTCAAAGCCAGGTTGGACAGAGCTTTGAGCAGCCTGGACTAGTGGGAGGTGTCCCTGCCCATGGCAGGGGGGTTGGAACTACATGGTCTTTAAAATCCCTTCCAACCCAAACCATTCTGTGATTCTATGAAGTAGAAGTTTCTGGTTAGGATTTTTTTAAAGGCACTAATCATTATGCTTTTTCTTTCCTGCTTTTTGGGGTTTTTTTGAGGGCAAATTAACATAGAAGAAATGGTTGTGCTTAATAAAAGATAGTTACCTGTGATCTGGAGAGAGTGGACATGTCACTTGGTGTCGACTGCTGTGTCTGTTGCAATGAGAAACTTGATACACGGTAGTTTATATCTATCCATTCCTGTTGGCAGCTGTGAATGAAGTGCCAGTGCATCCTTTGATTTTGTTTATATGGATGACAATAACAAGGAGAGGGGCCTTAAAGTAAGATTAAATGAACACTGAAGAAGCAAAGCAGCTTGCCAGAGCAGCAGATGGATTGAGAAGTGGTGGAGGCGAGAGAAGAGCAGTAAAGGCAAGAGAAAAGGTGGATGTCAGCAGGTAGTGTGATTTCCAGCTTCTCCTCACCCCGCGAGTGCCTCACTGGAGTTGAATAAAACACTTCTTTCAAGACATTGTAACATGTGAATGCCTGTTTTCTAGAAAATTGATTCCAATGGCTATGTATAATGTATTTTCTATATCTAAATAATGTTTATGGGCTTCAGTGCCCAAATAGTTGCTTGATTTTTGTTTTTCTTTCTGTACTAGTTTTCCATTGCTTAAAATCAGAAAGTAGAAGCTGTTTCATTACCATCTTCTGACAGAATTGCTGCGCTGTTTTACTTAAGATGCACAGGCCTTTGTTACATTTTTTTAGTGGATTAAAATTCTAAGGGTTGAAATCATGGATTTCCCCCTTTCCCCCTGTGCCTTGCTAACTTGTGCTGTGGCTGATTTTTTTTAACTGTTCCTTACCATGTAGTCCAATACTTTGCAAATGTTAACTGATTTGTCATTATACTCTGAAGACTGGAAAGGTGATAGTATTTCCCGGATAAGGAGTTAGAGAAATTGGGTGTATTTTAGCCAATGTAATATGGATCTTTTTGATAGAATGAGAATTAGATCCCTGCTCTTTTGAATATTTTTTGTTTTCTAAACAGAAGCCTTTGGCAATTAGTGCAACTTTGACTTTAGCAATAGAATTGCCATAACTTTTCTTCCTTTGTCTTGTAAAATGTGTTAAGGCTTATAGAGTAGGAGCCCTGTAGAAGTATTTATTTGTGAAGTACCTGTGCTGGCATATTAGAAAGAGGTAGGGTGTGCTCTAGTAGATCACAGACAACTGTGTTGAGAAGCAAATTGCTCCACTTGTAGTAAAAGTAGAGTCTCTAAAGAAAGAAAAGTAAGGTGCAGGGCAAAGTACTTCTCTTTGAAAGTGTAGTGCTTTATTGCAGTGTTAGCTGTGGGAGCAAAACGATGGCAGACACTACAAAGGACCAGCAATGACTGTGAGGCTTGGGGAAGGTGCGAGAGCGCTCTGTAAGTGCCACCATTTTGACATTAAACACAATTCATCTGGATCAATTCATAAATCCCATGTGGAAAAACAACTGCAGCTTGGCAAACATGACCTCAGAGCTGGTTTGGAATTAACAAAAAAAGCATCAGGGTGAAATGAACTCTTCCCTCTGACTCAGCAGCCAGCAAACCCCTGGGGTGCCACTAAAATAAACTTGAGGTACGGGCCTTGAAAAATCAGACAAGCAACTTTCTATTAGTTCGTTTGCTGTCAACTGGACAGAACGTTTCTTTTTTACGTTTCTTTTTTCTGCCCAAAGGATACAGGTTACTGTGGCTTCAGGGAGAGCAGGAAGAGATTGTGGACTTTAAGGGTGGGTCCCCAGCTTGGGGACAAACAAGAAGCAGCCGTAAGTTGGCTGGTCAGTAGCCTGTTTTGTTCACTAGCAAACTTAAATTATTTGTTTCTTCCTTTGAGGATGATCTCAGCTTTACTGCTGCAGTAAATCTTTCTAGAGTATTTCCATCATATTTTAGTCATTTGTCTTGGTTTTGCTTTAGAGCTAAAATCGATGACTTTTGTAATCAAGCAGTAATTTAAAAAATACCTATGAAATAAGCTTTTGGGATTTGGGGAAGGTGTGTTTATCTTTTAGGGAATTCAGAACTTTGACTTCTGTACTCCAGATCGTGTAAGCAGGACTTGAGTTAGTAATTAGCACATATACGGAAACTAGTTTTTTCTCAGGCTTATCTTTTGAAGAAACTTGGCTATCGTTCCACAGTTTCTCTGCAGAGAAACTTCTGCCTGTAGTAAATGAGTAGACTATGTAGAAATTTCCGTACTGGGCAGAGGGATGAATGGTTGCTATATCTGGATGTACTTGATAGCATTTAATGTGGAAGACAGCAAATTGCTTTGAAATCCTTCTATGTATTTATTATATTTTCAAATATTCTCTAGGAAACATTAAGAAAAATTCACAGTGTACTCTTTTTTAATTGCCTCCGTAAATGAGCTCACTGGATGTCTGCAGGTGTTAGCTTTAACATAGCAGTTTATTCTGAATGATAGACAAACAATTCTAAAAAATCCAACTTTAAACTGATGAGTTTTCCTTTATAGGATCCTTCTCTTCACATTTCCCTTATCTTTGCTGTCAGATCTCTGTAGAAAGCCATGTCTAGCCTGGCTCATGCTGACTGTGTGAACTGATCTTGGAGGCTTGAGGTGGCCCACATACATTATTCAAAAGTACGTCAGTAGGTTTGAGGTAACTTCATTCTATTTTATCAGTAGTACTACTGCATAACTTTTTTTTTTTTTTTAAACTGAATACAAAACCCTCATTTTTGTTGACCAGCTCTGGGGGATGTTCTCCTCCCAAGCCAGAGTTGTGGCTTCACCATCAGAGCCTGGAGGGAGACTTTCTGCATGGCCTATATCCAACTTCAGTTATTTTCTGTAGTGGCTGTGTGAATATGCCACGTCTTTGACTTAGGACCCGAGTTCATTTTTTACCTCTACAGAGATAAGAGGCACAAAGATCTTATAATCCAAGGTCTGTACTGAATTTTCTGCCTTTCCATTTGTAGGAATTCCTTTAGGAAAAGTCAGCAGACCCACAAAGCTATGTGTGTGACTTTATTTTGGATATTACTCCCTTAAGCCTTCTTGGCACAGATATTTGAAGGAAGGGGGAAAAGCTGTATTCAAGAAACCTCTGAATCCAAATGCAAAAATGCCAGAGCCATTCATGCCTATTTCTGCACTGAGTGATATTTCCTGGTGTATACTTAGGGTTTGAGACACACCTTTGTTTCTCCCACTTTAGAACCTTGCTCTGGTTGATCCCATCTGTCATAGAAAAGTGGCAGGCCGATTTGCTTGTAAACATGCTGTGCTTCTTTCTGAAGACTTCTTCCTGCTTTGTGAATAAAAATATTAAATATTTAGAGGGTTTCTGGGAGGAGCGGGGGGAAGTGAAAAAAGTACGTTCTTCTATTAGCCTTATAAACTAGAGAGAATGTAGAGCCCTCAGAAATAGCTGATGCTTTCTGGGACATTGTCTTTGGTTGACATTCATGTTGCCAGTAGCTCTTGGAACACAGGACAACCTATGGGAATTCTCATTCTCCACCTTCCAGCTCCAGTGGTCCCACCTGTGGGCATGTGTTAATCCTGAAGCACTTTACTACCTGTATGCTTGATGCAAGCCTGAAGAACTATATGAGAATGCATTTTGCTTGAACTTTCCTAGTTTACCAAGTGTCTAAAATTATTTTTGTGAATGTTTTGTCCACTTGGTTGGTTATGTCCTTGCTAATTTTTCCTTGGTTTAGTTGATGAAAGCACTTGTGCAGGTGTGTGGAAAACTCAAATGGAAAAAAAAAAACCAACTTAGATCAATGATTCTTTTGACAACTGCATTTTGAAGTCTTAGTTATTGGTATCTAGCAATGTTTTGTCACAACTTCATTAGGTACGAAGATAAAAGCTTCATAAAAATGTGTTGCATCTACCTCATCGATGCATTATAGATTGACAGTCTTCGCTTACAGACCTATGACGTTATTTGCTGTGACACTGATATATGAACGAAGTGGAGAAAATGGTGGGAAGTGTTCTTATTGGGACTGGTTCTTGTGAAAATATTACCAATTTTATTTTTGTAAAAAGCAGAATCCAATTGTTCCCAAAGTTTATTAAATAATTCTTTCTTCTATGTGGAAGAGTATCTCCATGTACATTTATCTTGTTGTGTGATATTCCAGCATTTATAAAAACGGACATTGATGACTCAACAGTTTTCTGGTTTAAAATGGGAGTTCCATGAGTGTGTTAAGTAGAAAGTCTTTCCTAACTACTGTTGCACATTCTCCATGGTACTAATGTGATGCTTTGTTTTAAAACATAATCAGACTGCTACTTTCCAAATACAGATTACAGATATTGACCTTGTTTTCTTTTTTAAAGTCCTTTTGTAAATTTAATCTCTGCCCCTGAGACTAGATGTGTATAACTGCTAATTCCCACTCCTTCTCCATCGTGCCATCAGCCGGCAGAATTTCCACCTCCCCAGTTTGGATTTCTCAGTAGCCTCTATTTCTTCTCTTTCTCATTTTGTGTGTGAAACCCTTCTACACAAATTGTGACTTTTGTTTTGTTATCTGACAAATTTATTTGTCTCAGTCTGTCTAAATTTTTTGCTTGTTGGTTTAGCTCATTTTTCTTATTTTGCAGTTACTAAATTCTTTGTTGCATATCCTTGTTTGATACTTCCTCTGCTTACACAGTTGAATCAGGTTAAAGTCAGTGGTCTATGAGGCATACCTGCTTTCCAGTCCAAGAATTTAGTAATCTGTTTATCTAAATGAAAGCCTGAACAGTTGTCTTGGTCTGCACTTTTTAATGTTCTAAAACCCTCCTGCAAGTTAAAAAACTTCTTGTGTTTTACTTTCTAGAAGTGTCCTCAATTAGTAATAGTTTTCAAGCATTTTTTTCTGGAAGAAAATTTCCTACCAGGAAAAAAGTATCTTAAAAGTATCTCCTTGGCAAAATAATTTTGGTTACGTTTTTATTCTATGTCGTAGTTTAGTTTATGATATTTCTTCTGGATAATCCGTGATGATCTCTAAGAGATTTGGATTCATTCATTCATGGTACAAAACTAAGAGGAAAACCTGTTTCTCAACTTAGATTGTGAGAGATTTGTTTATTTATTAATGAATGATTTATTGCTCTAAGTGTCTTTGTTCCTTGCCATTTTCCTGCAAATCTCATAGTTGGTGTGGAGTGTGTGTATGCACATGATTTGCCATACACCTGGAGCCTTGACTGTTTTGTTGGTTTGTCTTAAGTCTCAGCTCGACAGATTTTCCATTTTTCAGGAGAGGATCCGTATGGCTTCCTGGTCACTGCCCAATGTCAAGATCATGCATATTGATGACCTGGTTTGGTCTGCTAAGCTGCAGTGCTGCACAATACATCAACAGAACTTGCTGGTTCCAGAAAGAAAACACCTGCTTGATATTACCTTTGTATTATATTCTCTTATAGTCAAACACCATTCACAACACCAGGATATCAATAAGAGGTTGAAGAAAATAAAGTGTAAGACATAGTAGCTATTCATGCCATTCTTTCCAACAAAGCATGGAGAATCAGTGGCTGTGAATGCTACAAAGACGTGATCTGCTCCATTTCATAAATGGTTAAGAACACTATTGTGAATTTTAGAATAACTTGTAGAGACAAGTTTGACAAATCAGGTGTTATAATGGGATTATTGATACTATTCTGCACTTGTCACAGTTCAACCTCTTAGTGCACGTTTCCCTTTTTACTGCAAAACAAGAAGCTTTTAGGAACTCTCTGTATTAAATGTCCGTTTAACGTTTAATATAATATACTTTTCATGGAACAAAGACTTTGGGTCTACATGTGACATTCCAAGCAATATTATCAGTGACCTTCTCTTTTCATGTAGACTTTGTATTCAGTTGTTTGTGTACTTTTTCTTCTCAAAGAAACACATGTCAGCACTTAAAGGGAAGGGGGAAAGTCAGGTATCTGATCGAGATTTTGTCTCACTGACTATTCTGTTAAATGAAAAATTAAATTGCCTAATACTGAAATATTTGTCCTTTTTAAAAGGGAGCCTTTTAAAAATGTTAAGCTATCTGCTACAGTTTTTATGGAATTCTTTAGGTTAAATTAATATTTCTCTAAGAACAGAGGCAGACTGTCAGCTTCTATTTTCAGTGAAAACATCTAGTTCCTTATAAAGAGGTTGCTAAGCTTAGAATTACTCCATTTTGACAAAGAAAGCCCTTCATAAAGAAACTACTTTTTTTTTTTTCCTGAACTGATGTAAGCAAATTTCTCTTAGCCTGCTTTTAGCTGTTATTTTTCTTTCCAATTACTGCACTCATAAGCATCCACTGCCTGGAATTTTGATACATGTAAGTGCTCTACTTTCAGATAAAAAACTTTATTCTTAAGAGCTGTTCATTTTTATTTGGTCTTTTAGTTATAGTGAACCAGGTAGTGGATCAGTCAGCCTGTGGAGGAGTTATCTGTGAGCTGCTTCTGTGTACATCACTGTTTTCTCTACTGTATGTTGTGCATGTTTTGGGTTTTTTTCCGACTGCATCAGCATTCCAGCTTTTTTTCAGATTCCATGAGAAGTGCAGTTTTTTTTCTAGCACTCAGTCCAGACAGTCATCCTTCCCAATACCTTCTTTTCTCTTTCCTGTGATTTAAGAAGGCAGGCTAGTCACAACTCAGTGCTTTAAAATAAACAAAATGGAACCTTTGAGCCTCTAAGGTAGTAGCCACACCAGCACTGAATCATAAATCCATAAGCAATACCTCATCTAGCCTTTTTCACCTCTATCTGGATTCCTTTTTCATGCTTGTCTCTTCACATATCTTGTCTTGGGTATGCCAGAGGAAGGCTCTTCTCTATTTCTTAGCTTTCCATACCACTATGCCTTATATTTAATTGAAGAGTTATTTCAGTTTGGCTTTATATCACCTCCCTAATACAGTAACTATTTATTTTAAAACTTAGGAATAACTTTGGAGAAGAGAGTGGGATACACTTACTCTATATTTTGAAATATGAAAAATTGCTCCTAAGAGGAGGCATGGAGTTCACAGTAAAAGAGCCCGCACCTAGAAGACTATTCGAACCATATTTCAGTGGCTCTTTGTTTCATCCTGGTTCTGATGCCCTTCCTTTCCTCTGTCAAAGACTAGTTCTTGCATCCAACGGCATGAGCAGCAGGGTTAACCCTGCAATGTTTGTGGAGTGTAATAAGAGAGGAGATGACTGAGGTGCAGAAAGACATGGGAAAATGGACTAGAAAGTAGATTAGAACACGGTGTCTTGGTCATGTGTATGGTGAGAACACACTTTAGGAAAACTGGAATGGAGAACAGGCAGTGGTGGTGGGGTAGGCAGCTCATAGGTCAAGACTGAAGATAGTATCATCACCATAAGTTGTCCCTCGTTCATTTACAGTCATGACTGCCTCTTCCTTTCCTAGGACTTTTGCTGAGTAATAGAACTCTATTTCTTATCTTAAAATGAGGATAATTTTGGGTGGAAGAGACTCCTGGAGGTCATCTGATCCAACATCCCAGTCAAAGGTGGACTGACTGAAGTTCAGTGAGGTTGGCAAGCCTCTCGTCCCTGTTATGTCTGTAAAATCTTGAAGCATGGGAGATTCCCAAACGTCTGTGGGACTGTTTCAGCATTCAACGGCCCATGTGAAAAACATGTCTTCCTTCTCACAGCTATTTGATAGCCCAGGCCCTACCCAAGGCACCTCTGTGGATGTGAATCCCCCTTCTTTTTCACAGTCCTGTGGTAATGGCTGTGCCTTCCTTTCCGTGCTTTGTTCTCTTCCTGCCCTTGTTCTCAGCTTTTGGGCTGGTAGCATTTCCTTAGGGGTGGGAAATGCATCCTGCCTTGCAAACCACTGCTGGAGATTTCTGTGCAGAGATCTGTAAGTTGTGAATAAGCCTATGAGTGCTCTGAATGTTAGTTGGATTTTTATCCTCCAAAGCTTCTAGGTAAAAAGGTAAATATTTATGGGTGAGCATCACCTATCATCCCTTCCTCATAATTTCTAGCACACCTCAAAGAATTAAAATTTGTCTTTTAACTTTCTTTTGTGTTCTGTTTACATTTATGCACTTTCTCGGTTAGCCCTACATTTGTTTTGGAATTTAAAGAAAACCTTTTGTTTTCCAACATAACATGTTTTCTTCACCCAATGAGTGTGTTCTCTGTTGCAACCAAAAGGCCATAATTTAGGGGAAAACAACAGTCACTGAATTGCCTGAGAATGGTACTTTGGAGAGTTCAATTAAAATGATTAAAAAAAAATAATCCATACACAAATAAACATATGTAGAGCTTCAGGCATTGTTTTATCCTGAAGTTCAGCTAGTGAATTCAGCTGATTAATTTTCTAAAATTCAACTAGTTCTGTGGGTTTATAAATGTTAGGTAGACAATGGTAATTTATAAGAGCTGTTATGCCTTTCTTCTGTGGGACCTAAAGAAATATTACATTGTACCTTGTGCACAGTAGTTAGACTGGTTTTGAGGACTTGGTGTGTGACTCCACGTATTTTAAAACAGTGATATTCCTGAGAAGTTAGTCTTTCCATATTTCTCAGATCATGTAACCTTAATTTTCATGAGGATTAAGTCTCCACTGGTTAAAAAGAAAAATGAAAAGCTCACTTAAGCCCCTGTGCAATAGTTAAAGTGGATGAATTTGTCAGTACGCTGTAAAAATGCTTGAACATACAGGTGTGGTGTCTCATCCTTTCAGTTCTAGAGCAGTCCCTGAACCCAGTGATCCATATTTTATGCCTGACACTTAGCAGTTTTTTAGATGGATGTAAGGTAAACTGTGCAGACCTTCTTGGCTACTAAGGCTGTTTGTCTTAAACCAAGGATTACTTTAAAGGGTATAGTGGATGTGTTCTTAACTATTTTTAAAAACTATACTAACCATACTCCCTTCTTCCTCTTTGCGGCCTTGGAAGTTATGCTTTCAGGCCTGTGTAAACCAGAACATGTTGACAACTAAAAAGAAAAAGATAGAGAATGTTTAAGTCAAATCTACCGTACATGATTATTCAGTATAAGACCCTACATATACAGTAGTTGACTTGTTCAGCTTCATACAGATAAAAGGCCTTTCATCAAGCAGTCTTGCCTGCTCTTCTGAGCAAGAGGAGGGAGAAAGGAAACTTAAGGTTACTCAGGCCAGCGCAGGAGCCGAGTCCAAATGGCAGCTGCAAAGTAATAAAAGACGTGTTGCTAATCTCACAAATATGTACTAGCAGCAAAGAAATCTGTCTGTATGATCTGGGCAAGTGTGTGCTGTTGTTTGCATGGCTTACTGCTTCAGTAAATATATAAATAAATGGCTAGGATGTTTCTTGCGTGTGTTACTGAAATGAGGCTTTTCCTGCATGACCACTCTGGACCTACAACTGTGTAACCCTCTCACTGACTCGTGTGTTTTATGATAAAGGCGTGATGGATTCATAAACTGTAGATGAGAAAGTCTTACATCTTGTCCTTTCCCAGTAATATGTAAGCTTTCATTTAGAAATAAAGTGGCTTGCCCGTACTTAAAGGAACTCTTGCAAAATGCAAACAGAAAGTGGGTGTCATGTCAGCTTCTACGTCCTAGAGGATTATTTCTGATGTCTCATCAAAAAATGGCTATTGCTGCCAACATTATGTTTTCAGGTCTGTGTGGCCAGCAGTGAAACACACTTAGACCTTGTTTTAAAAGAAATGAGTGACAGTATCTTAAAAGCTTGGTGCTCAAGACTCTTATCAGTGCAGTCCTTGAAGATCTTGAAGATGCCAGTTTAGAACTGCTTTACAATAAATAAACAAATAAAATAGTGGCATTGAGGTTTATTTTTAATACAAAATGAACTATGAGCATGGTGTAAGACCAGATTCTGGAAGAAGTATGTAGCCTGGTGTACAGTCTGTATGGATTATGTGCTTCCCTGTGGACCACTCTTTAGGAAATGCTATTGGGAAATATCCTGTATTAGCGCTTCCAATTTATTCCCTCCACCATGCCTGTTTCAGAACACAGTTGTGGGTGTTTACTGGATTGGCAACATCACTAAAATAATAACAACAACAGTAATAATAACAATAAATAATAAGCAACCCTGAAGTATTTTATAAAACACTCAGTGAAATTCCAGTATATCAACAGTTGTTTGCTACTCTAGGTGAAAGGTTTTAAGCAAATTATGAATTTTGAGCAGATAAATTCAGCAGAACTGTTATTTACCCTGGCTGTTAAAGCTCGGGATAGATGTAAGCATGAACTTGAAGTGTAATGCTGAATTAAAACCAAAATGCAGAAGAAATTTGTGTTCTGTCATCCATTCTAATTATGTAACATTCATATATGCAAATAATCTCCTAATTACAAGTATGAATTAGCAAAGACATACTGTGGTTGAGCCTCTTGCAATATCAGTGAAAATGACACTGTGGTTATTTTCTTAATCTCTGAAACTGTTGCGACTTACCTTTGTTTAGTTGTGTTCATTGGTTTGTATCCTATTAGTGGTAGCAGTGCCTTGAGAAACTGGACAATCATTTATAATTTTTTTTTCCATTTTTGATGAAAAATAAAATTAGTCTGTGCTTTATATTGTGAGATTTCCATCTATATTAAAATAAATTAGGTCTGTATTTCTGTTGTACTAAACAAGCATTTTAAGATACAGTTTGACTGGTAAGTTAATGACATCATCATCACCAGTAAACATGAATGCCACACATGAAGTGGAAATCTAGGGTAAGTGTAGTGCAGAAAGAAATCCTTAACATTGATTCACATTTTAATTCATATATATAAAAAATATTCTTTTCAGTCGCCAGAGTTATTTTGATGATTGCATGGACTTGTTCCTCCTACGCTTTTTCTGGTTTTTTTATTATTCTATTTTTTCTGCTTGACAGATTTTCTTACTGCTACTCATTTCACTAGCAATATACTTAATACATCGTCTTTTGCAGTTTAAAGGGTAGTTTGTCATACTTTCAACAAGAATAAAAAGATATTTCATACTGGTTGCAAACAGAAACTAATTGAGTAGGAGTAAACCAGCAGATTTATGAAAAAAAAAATCACCGCTTGTTTTTCTTAGCTCTGATTATGTACAAATGTGGCTCAAAGGGGTTTTTTACCTTCTCAAACCATGAAGAGGTAATTTAAAAAAAGTACTAAGGACTGGTTACAGTTTTTTTGAGATATGAAATTTGTGAGCTATTAAGTTTCCTGGCTTTATTTTTGGTTAGGATGCCACTTATGTCTGTGTTTGCTTCTTGATTGTTCAGCCAGAGAGACTAGTAAGAAATTTCCATTTTTCCTTTCAAATTTCATTTCTTTGGTTTGTAGTAGTTTTTTAAAGTTTCACTTTAGTTTTATGGTTTTATTTTTCCTGATAATTTCTGTTTTCCTAGGCTGTAGCAACACATCTATATGAATGCCCTCCAGTAAACGTGGCTGGGGTAAGATTTCTGAATAGGAATGCTTCTTCTGTGTGCTCATAAAAGTGTCTTCTTCTGGATAAGAATGGTAGTGTGCTATCTACCTTTTTTAAAAAAGCTTGCAAATACAGAAGTATTACTAGATGTGTTGATGATACAATTTTTTACTTTTATAAAAATATCTCATGAAAAATCAGGGGGAAAAGTAAATATTTGGATGGATTTTCTCATTTTAGACCTTTGGCTTTGAAAAGATGCTTTGAATGTGCATACTGCTGTTAGACGGGTAGAAAACATAAAGAAAAAAGATGAGTAAATTCATCCAGATTGTGGAGTCTGTGACAGAACATGAATGAAACCAGAACTGTGTATATTCATAGAATCATTGGGTTGGAAAAACCTTAGAGATCACTGAGTCCAACCATACCTGTCTACTACTAAATCATGTCCCCAAGCACCTCATTGACCCACCTTTTAAACACCTCCAGGGATGGTGACTCTATCACCTCCCTGGGCAGCTTGTGCCAGTGCTTGATAACCCTTTTGGGGAAGAAATTTTTCCTTATGTCCAATCTAAACTTCCCCTGGCACAGCTTGAGGCCATTCCCTCTTGTCCTATCACCTGTCTCTTGGGAGAAGACACTGACACCCACCTCTCTGCAACTACCTTTTAAATAGTTGTAGAGAGCAATAAGGTCTCCCCTCAGCTTCCTCTTCTCCAGGCTAAACAACCCAGCTCTCTCAGCCGTTCCTCATAAGGCCTGTTCTCCAGCCCCTTCACCAGCTTTGTCGTGCTTGTCTGGACTCACTCCAGAGCCTCAACGTCCTTCTTATGGTGAGGGGCCCAGAACTGGACACAGTGAGCCCTGTTCTCTTTTTCACTCTACAAAACATAAATGGTGTTTCTTGATAGCTACCAGACGGGCTCATCCAAGACATTACTCTGATGGCTCAACCAGACTACCTTAGGAAGATAGATTTAGGAATTACTTTACTGCCAGTAACCAATAACACTTAAAACAAATAGGCTTGCTTCCAAAAACTGTTTTTTACTA
This sequence comes from Piaya cayana, assembly GCA_013389865.1. Lineage (NCBI taxonomy): Eukaryota > Metazoa > Chordata > Aves > Cuculiformes > Coccyzidae > Piaya > Piaya cayana. The sequence continues at coordinate 80,486 of WAAB01015498.1, read as the reverse complement.
ATGTTGATAGTTTACTCGTATAATGGTAGGGGTTTTTTCACAGAAAAAGAACAAAAAATACACAGCATAGTGATTTTCTGGAGTAAAAAGGCATCTCTCTTTCCTCTAAGCAGCAAAAAAATGAGGGTTCTTAACTTCAAAGCTGATTCAATATCCTTTGTAGCAAAAGTTGATCTTGTTGATCTTGAAGGTCTTTTCCAACCTAAATGCTTCTGTGATTCTGTGAATAATTACAGACCAAATAAAGGTAAGGATTATGATTTTGGGGATTTTTTTCCTGTTTTCTTCTGGTAATGTAATATCTCTAGATAAGCATTTTTGCTCAGCACTAGCAGTGCAAGGCTGCATATAACAACCAAGGTATGTTTGCAGGTGTAAATACTAGGGAGGACAAAGGTTTTTAATTTACTGTTTTGAGACCTGTCAGCAGACATGAGGTGTTCAAAGTTCATTTATGGCATGAAAGCTCTTAATTTTAACATGATTTTTGTTCATTGAATCAACTTGCATTCATGCAGTGTACTCTTAAGTGAAGTCGTAACTCAGAGAGGAGTGTCGTGCAATTCTGGTCTTGCAGTAGGCTCCAGAGAGAAATAAAAAGGTTTCATTGCAGGACGAAATCATGGTACTTAACTAGCTGTTTTGATATGTGCAGACTGCTTTGTAAAACCCAGAGTAATGATAAACATTTCGGTTCCTTCTTTTCCAGCCTCTAGTTTCTCTTGAGGTGTTTGGGGTTTTTTCTGTAACTGGCGACAGTGGAAAAACTGACAAAGTGAAGCCCTTTTTGATTGCCCACTTGAACATCTGCGAAAGAAGGAACAAAAATGGCATTAGCCATCAGGACAGATAAAGCGTAAATATTATTAGTGTATTTTTTTCTTAAATTTCAGTAAAAATGCAAGTTAAGTCTTCTTTTTCTTCTTTCTAACAGTCCAGATGGTGAAATAAGTTTGGATCAGTTGCCATTATCCTTCTGTACTTGATCTCTTTTCTATTTAGGGTGTCTCCATCAAAGTCTCTGCTACAGTTCATGGTTGAAAATAGATATTTTCTACAGTTGTACTGATGCATTATGATCAGAAATCCTCCCCATGTGATCTGCTTTGACCACTCAGTCTTCATACGTCTTGGTTTTGGGGTTGTCACTGATGATCACTGGAACTGAGCTACATGAAAATGAACACATAATTCTTTGGGGTGAAATGAGTCATTGGATCTGCTGGGGCTGATAATTGAGGACTGTGTCATCTTGCATAGGATTGCAAGACCTTCGTAATTCACCATTTCTGTTAGAGGTAGCTGGTGTTCTCCGAGTATGAGCCAGATGATATGTTTCCTGTATGTGGTACAACCTATGTGTTGTGGCTGTTAGACATTGTGTGTCAAGGAGGCCTGCATGTCCTTGAGCTGTGATCAGGATGTTTCAGCATATAGGAAGGCTGATGGAACCCAAATACAAGAAGCGAGATGTGCTGACTATCTAATCAGAAGTGTTGCCTAAGTACAAGGGAGTATTTCTGCCTCCTGGCAAGTTGTTCTTCTAGGTGCTTTGCTATAGGTGGTATGTTAACAACCCACCACTGGTAGTATTGTTGCATGACATTGTAAATTTGCTTTCTACTGTTCTTGGCAGTTGTATGCTGCCTGTTTCTGCTGTAAATGACCTGCTCATCATGCCTCTTTCCCCTGGTACTGTTTCACCAACTTTGCAGAGCAACTTAATACAGAATTCCTGATATCCTTTGTATTCTGGAGCAGTGCAAGTGTCACTTCTTCCTTTAAAAGGACAGAAGTTTCTAGGACAAACCTTGAAGAAAACCCCTATGAGTAGTTAGTTGTTTAGCTGAAACTCATGAGATTACAGACCCTTCTGCTGCTGATGCAGCCTGGCTAATGTGGCATTTGAATCTTCTTTCTGCTAGCTTCATTTGATGCCCTCAGTGTATTGGAGAAAGAGAAAACAGTATCTATTGTCACTACATTGGTCATAATGTCATGAACCAGCATCTTATTTTCCCATCCCTTCGAATGTCTGGTTTCCTGGAAATGAGGAGTCCCAACTCTCCAGATTGTTCTGATGTGACCACTGATCCATGCATTTTTACCATCCTTGTTCTTCTCTGCCTCCTCTCTGTTTCTTGGAGATGGGGGGAGGGAAAGACCACAACAGCACACAGACTTCCAAGATGCTTCTCCATTTATTCCTGCAATGATAGCAATAATCTGTGTTATGTTCTTCCTTCCTGTCTTAACTCTTGTCACTGTTGTATTTTTTATTTTGGGTTGCAAATTTTTTAACTGCTAATAGATATTCATGCTTTTCATGTACTTGTCTGTTATGAATTCAGTATCTATGAATTCAATTCAGTGGTCCACCTAACATACTGGATTTGTCCTTATATTGAATTTCACTTACATTTTGTTATCCTGTGACTCAATCTCATGAAAATCCTTTCCCAGTTCTTGATATCAGCCTTTAATTTTACCACTCTGAATAACTGTCATCAGCAGATGTTGTCAACTCATTGCTCCTCACTTTCTGCAGCCCGTTCATAAACATATATAACAACTGAGGCTCAGAGTAAAGTCCTGTCCAGTGCTGGAGTTTACGTAATCCCTCTGCTTTGCACCTTGTAATCCATTATTTGTTTTACAGCAGCCTTCCTGCTTTTGCTGAGACTGCTTAGTTTTTTTAAAAGTCTCCGCTGGTAAATCTGTGAGAAAAGAGTTGTTGCTAGTCAATTGAGCTCTTGAATTTGTAAATAAAATCACTGTATCTTACTACCAGCTTGGCAAGTTTTTCACGCTCATCAAAGATTTCTTTCTAAATATCTCAGGCAATAAGAAGTCTGACAAAGGGCTTGTAAGGTAGAAATGTTGAAAACAACATTCTGAAATATTTTTCAGTTCCTATTATGTGTGCTATTTTGGTGAGTCACAGAGCTGGAGCGAGGCCTAACTTCCATAATCTTAATTAAGATATTAAACGTAGCTAAATTTGAGTCATAGACTGTATTTAAAAATAAAGTACTCTCTAATTTACAAAAATGTCTTTTCACTAAATGGTGATATTTTCTTCACTAAAACCATTTACACTAATCAAGCTGGAAAATTCCACCAACTCCAAGCTTTACAGGGTTTTATGTAACAGGAATAAACAGATTTAATCTTTCAAATGATTTCTAATGTAGTGTTTGACAAAATTTCTCCCTGATTATTCCTACAGTTTATCCAGGTTCAGGACCGTGAAATGCTTGGTAATTCATGGCAGGATTAGGACATGCTGAGGAAGCATCACTGGAATTTAGACTTGGTGTGGGCACGAGCATAGCCTGGCTGGTTGATGCTATCAGCATGTGTGTTCAGCACTGTGGGATGCAGGAATAGGTCTAGGCTAATTCTGTTATTTAGATGTAATCAATTTTTTTTCTGATTTTTTTTTTTATATTGTCTGCTCTCTTAAATGCAAGTGTTCAGAATGTTTAAAAAGAAAAGTATCTTTCAGTAAAGACTGGAGAACATCTGAGGCTGTTCTGCTGTGCATGTGTGCTCAACTGTGCTCATGTAGTGCTGTCTGATTTTCCTTTATTTGGAGTTAGGATTGAAAATACACTGCCAACTCTTCTGAAGGTGTTGCCTGTATTTTGCTCAGGCTTCTGATGTTGAAATTCACTTTGCCTTACCAGTTTTTGGAAAAAAACCATCAGTTATCCTCAGGAACTGGTGTGACTTCTGCATTGAGAAATGCCTGGAGTGAGCTTTTCTGTGGATGTTTATGTGGGCTGCACATGGGTTATCAGATAGGCCAGTAATTGGTTTGCCAAGGCTAAGATATGATTTCAGGTGTTTAAAACCATCACCAGAGGCTATTGATGGAATCAGAGATATTTTGCTACCATTTGAAAAAGACAAACCCAGTCTTGGAATAAAAAGAACTGGTGTGCCCTCCACCCAGCCACTTGTATCCTTTTATTGTCCAATAAATCTTTATATGCTATATGGGGGTGTATCTGTGTAGTAGATGTGTTTAATCAGCCCTCTCTGAGTGCAGCAGTGTTGTTTATATAAATGATCCTGGGGGTTTTTTATTCCTTCTCATGTCAGGCTGCAGCACAGGAAGGGATAGCTGTGGCATTATTGAGGTGCTCTGGGAATGCTGCCTGTGCTGATGAAAGCAGGGATTCGTTGGTTTGCCAAATGGTAAACTAAAATAAATAGCATTTGTGCAGCGTTATTGCATGAATTTTCTTTTTGGGCTTTCTCTATCTCAACTTTTTCTATATTTTACTTCTCTGAGTTGTTTAAGGAAACTGCACTGCCAGCTTGTCTCTACACACAAAATCATACTGTCACTGGTTCCATAACACAACGGAAAACCAATTTTTATTACATTCCTTTCACTGTATAAATGGTCAGTGGAACTGGTAACCAAGTTACTAAAGAATCAAAAGCAGAGTAGCTTTTAATTAAATATCATTTGGCAAGATGCCCAGAAATTTCACTGTTGTGGGAGTAGAGAATGAAAAAGAAAATGAAGAACTGCCACAGCTGCCTTTCAGAGTGTCTGGAAGATGTTGTTGTTGTCTGGAAGATGTATATGTTTGTACATGCAGATACACTACCAAATATTAATGCTAATAAAAATAGAATACATTAGCTAAATACCCAGAGTAGTTACCACATGAAGATGGCCTTGTGTACATGTTTTACATGATCTCAGTAATGGTTGTGATCCCATTTCATGGAATGCCATCTGAGCAAAAGAACAGAATACAAAAATAAATGAAGGAAAATTCATGTATGGCTTTAGGATATTATTTAAAGGTGAGAAGCAGCTTAGTCCCACTAATTGCCCCTCATTTACATCAGTATCCCGTTATACCAAAACATTCTTTAATCATTCCTGCTTGTATGTGGGCTCATTATATCATTCATATGCTGCTGCTGCTCTTGTTTCATGTATGTAGTTAGATGGTGGCGATTGTTTTTAGGGTGCTTGATCTATCTGAAAACTCTTCCATCAATGATTCAATTTTTGGTCATCCATGGGTTTTTTTTACCTATACACTGAATATCTCAGTGGCTGAGCAAATAGTTTCATTGAATCCTTTTTTTTTTGCTGTGTTCAAGTGTACAGTGTTGTGATTTCAGTCCCTTCTCCGGTGGATCTTCCCTGCCTTTAACCAACACTGTATTTGCATTTAATTTCCAAATCTGTCCTTTTGTCTTTTGTTCTCAAACAAATTAGATCCTAATTTGGGAAACAGTGAGAGATCCTTTCTCAGTGATCATTTTTTCATATTTCACATATGTTTTGATTCATATTTGCCTCTTTATTACTGCCAGAATGTCTTTCTCAGTGATCAAAGTCCTAACATCTCTTTATAGAGCAACTTAAATGACTCAAACAAAAACTTCTTTCAACATTCATGGAAATATTATAGATTCCCGTGCTTTTCTTCTACACGAGTGTTTTCCTCTGCCTTGCTGCATCACAGCTAAGCTCCTTGCTTGTGAAATTCTGAAGTGTTGTGCACTTTTGTTTTTCTTGCCTCTGCTTTTAGTTCACTTCTCTCAATCTCTTTGACTATTTTACTTTCAGTGATAGTGTTCTGTGCCTCTAAAACACTCCCCAATTTCTACTTCTGCCTGCTTACAATTTACTCTGGTTACCAAGGTTATTGGTGGGTTTATTTGTGTTGCCTACACAGGTAGGCAATGTGTTTCCTTCTGTGTTTGTACAGCACTATGTAAATTTGCAACAATATATAAATGTTTTCTAATGACACACCCCTATAGAAGTTAATTGAGTTGAATCAGAGCTGTTTGACATATTGCATTTAGAAACTCATCGTTTATTTAAAGACCAAGGAGTCAAAATGAAAAACGTTATAAAGAAAAGTTTGAGTGGAGAGATGAGACCAGACTGCTAATTTGAAGCTTGCCCTAGGCTAAATAAAAGTTGTTCTCTCAAAATCTGTGGTCTAGCAATGATGATTCCAGTATGAATATAGTTCTTGTTTGTTCTGATTTTATTTCACATCTTTTAAACACAGATTTTGTTGCCTTTTTTTTAGCAGAAATTTGTTCTTGATTCGTTTGTTTAAAACAAGACTTTAGAAAGCCCATCTGCATTCTGCAGTCTTTTTATACAGTACTCTCCTTTTTGGCTTCAAGCATTAATGCGAAGAGCATTTTCCTTCGCAGAAACTTTGAATTTTAGGCACATATTTGTTAGTGTGTAAAATATAGTACCAAATTAAATTAGTTTTATTTCTCTAAGTGATCTGTTTAATTTTGCTGCTTTATCTCAGTTTTAGAGCTTTATTCACATCTTTGTGTCTGGGATTAATTTGACTTGGCACACTGCAATGTCTCTGTCTCCCAGGAGCAGCTGATTATTTACAGTGAATTTCTTTTTCCTCTTCTGTCTGTGGCTTGTAGCAAAGATTTTTCTCTGCACAACTCCAAATAATACGCAAAGACCAAAAATATTTTGAGAATGAATAGCTGAGTTACCTGTGATGACTGGAAATATGAGTCACTGTGTAATGAGTCCAAAACTATTATTTACCAGGACATCTCTGATTTGCAGCAGAAACCTTTGAATAATGAATGGTGGCACTGTTTATATAGCTGAACAGAAAATATTGGGCTGGAGGCCTATAGTGAAACTAGGAGTTGACAAACATATGTTAATTATATGATAAATCAATCATAAGATTTTTGTATGCCAAAAAAAAAGTGAAAATACATTTCCTTCCCTCCCAGGTATGTGGATAATGGTGATATGAATAAGAAAAAGTGACTACTTGTACCTCATTTTGAGAAGACAATTTTTTATACTTTTTTATTAGTGCTTCCTTTTCTGTTTTTTCCAAGTGTATTCTTCTCTTAGTCTAGGGAAAAAAGTAAAGATTTTGAGGGTACCTGTAAGAGTCTGTGTTTGACTGGGCTGAGGGGACCTTAGCTGGAGCAGGCACATGTCCTGTGCCAGTTCCTGTCTGCGCAGTTCAGCAAGTCTCTCTTTAGTCAAATGAATTTATCAAGCAATTGCAAAGGAGGAAAGAGGGGAGCATCAATGTGCGGGTCCTGTTATGGATGTATGCGCACTGATGTGCCAGTGTGGTGGTGGAAGAAAGACAGTCTCAAGATGGGAGGGCACATGCAGCACCACAGCAACTCATGGGATGTGATTTCTGGTCATGGTTAAGGGAATTTTGAGTGGAAGAAAGGTGATGGATAGAAGATTATATCCATGGACCAGACTTCATTATAGCACACTGGATTTGTAAACAATATTGCCTCTGTGAGCCTATTTTCATATTGTAAATGCTTTTTATTCCTCTGTCCACATATATTCTGTATACCTAGAAAAAAGACCAGTAATAATTAATGTATAAAATCCTACTAAATGAATGTTAGAGCAGAACTTTTAGTAAAATCCAGTTATGTATGATCATATAGTCACAACAGTACTGGAATTCTCAAATGCAAAAATTTTTCTAGTATGCAGAAATAACCCCTGAAGCAATACAAATGCTGCCATGACCTGCTGGCAAGCTTTAATTAAAATAGGGAATGTGTATAATATTTTTTTAGCCATACTTGCACCTACCTTTTTAACTCTCTCTGAAATTCCTGATTATTTACATGAGTATATATATAGCTCAGTCTCAGAATAATCCCTGTCCTCTGAAGATTCAGTGAATTGCACATGACAGTCAACAAGAATTGGTAACTCCGGGAGGAGTTTGCAGTAAATCAGGATATGTTCCTAAGGCTGTTGAAGGCTTCCTCTTTCACAGAATTACCTCCAGAACTGGCATCAGCGAAGCTAAGAGCAACCAAAAAAGTGTCAAGAGTGAAGATCTACGATGAGCACAGATGGAAAGAGCCAGATACAGGAAAGAAAACAAAGGAGTTGGGGGGTGGAATTTTGTGTTTGGTGAAAGAAGAAATGAATGGTGAAGAACTGTGGAACAGCATAAAAAATGAGATTATAGGAATGACTGATGAAGTTTCATGTTATTAGGCCAAGACAAAGCAGTAGAGATGGATAAAAGAAGAGTTGCTGCTGAGCTGCAAAGTGTTAGAAGTTAGAAGGGGAGTAAGAAAAAAGAGATTCAATAGGTTGACCAGCTAGTTGGTGTTGAAAATGGAAATAGAAAAATGCTTGAGGAGGGGGAGGATTTTGGGTTTACTCTACACACACTCCTCTAAAATGAGTTATATTGCAGATAAGAGAAAGTGGAACATTTGAATTGAAGATGTCGATGCTGAAAGACAAGTAATAACTGAGAACAAGCAAGCACACAAAAAAGAAATGGTTGAAATGTATTTGGAAGATCTACAAAGTGCCCAGAAGCCAATAGGTAGGCTGATCCTGGAAAGCTTCCTACGAGTAAGAGGTAGATAAAACAGTGGAGTTAATGGAAATGCAAAGCACTTGACAGCTTGTTAAAAAAAGTAAGAATATAAATTCCAAGGAGTGTCAAAATAACCTCAGAGTAATTATAGACAGGCAGGAGACACGATAAAGGCAGTGTACATGAGATGAGCAGATGAGCAAGAGTCTTCACTCAACACTTGCATTTGTAAATTCTGTTGAATGAAGAAAAGTAGCAATAACATCGATGATACAAGGAGGATTTTATTAATCAGTTTAAAGCAATGGCAGAAACTGCCAAGAATTTCTTTTGAATTGAAGATCAGTGTTAACTGTTTCAGTTGTCAGGAACTTAATGAAGAGGTAGTGGCCAGAAGAGGAAGCTAACTTCCATCAACTGGGAGAGCAGACCATGTACTCTTTGGAAATTTAGGAGAAGTTAGTTGATGTTGAGGTGAAACAAAAAGAAACATTAAAAAGTAAGTCATTTAAAGCTATGCTTTGAAAAGTAAAAGAATATCTTTGATAGGAGGTAAATGTTATCTTTACTAATTCGAATTACAGAGCTGGAGTAGGGTGAAAACCTGTGGTGTTTTACTTGAAGCAGAGCAGATATTTGTCTTTAAATTGCCAAATACAGATTATCCTTAACACCACTCCTGTAAGTTATACTCAACAAATTTGAGGCTTGCTGTAACTCTGATTGCCATGTCTTTCTTGGGGAATGAGGGAAGATTTTTGTTTCACTTTTTATTTGAGCTAGGTTAACCAGATGATTATTTCTTATTTTAGTCCCCTGATACTGGCCGTAGAAACCTCATACCTTTAGAATAATATAAGTAAACAGCTAATTGAAGAAAACCCAATGATTATTGAATCAAGTAACACAACTCATGGTAGTTGCCCAGCTCTCATGAAACCGGGTACTGGAATAAATCTCACTGGAAGGCAGCTGGCTTGGCCCTGTTAGTTGTGGATGGGGACTCTACCTTTGACTAATGCAGCTGCTCCAGTACCTGGTTGCTGCTGGAAGGATTCAGCTGCAGAGCTGAATCGCCAGCCTATGTATAAGTAAATGCTAATGGGACAAGTTTTTTATGTGGTACAACTTCTAGCCCATTAAGGCTGCTCTGGATCCAGTTAAAACCTGGTGCTTTGTGGGAACAGAGGGAAAAGCCCTGCCTTTTATATCTTAATTAGTCGTGCCTAACTTATAATTAATAAAGTTGCAGGCGCCTGGGTGGTTGTATCATATTCGTTTGCCTACAGTCTCCTTTATATTATCTTGCTGAATCCTCTAAGACAGAGTTATTGTATAAGCAGAGAGGATTGCAGAATTCTTTAGATGGATACTTGGGTGGAAAATTTATATTTGGGATAGGTGAAAAGCATTTTGTGTAGAAATGGGTGATTAAAGCCATGGATTTTGAAGAGCTACGTTTGAAATACAAGAACCATTTGAGTACTTTTTAAGAATAAATGTTATGTACCTTTAAGCTTGTCTTTGCTGTGGCACAAGGTGCTGTATTTTAGTAAAATGTTTTAAAATTAATAATCATTGAAGGACTGAAGTGAAGCAAATACATTGACTTAAATTTCACATGTGTTTTTTAATTACTGTGTGTTAGAGATGTGGAATTAGAAAAAGATCCTCAGTAGCATGAAATCTGGACAAAATTCAAGCTCTCAGGTATCTAGATGATCTGCTGACCGTCTTTTACAAACTTGCTGCTTATTCTAGCAAAGCACCATGCAGCCCCACCACTCACATTTAAGTGACGTATTGCAGCCAAAGGAGAGTTACCATCTTTAAACTGCTTTGTCCCTCACTAGAATACAAGAGAACATGTAGAATAGCTGCATCTGAAGAATACATTTCCTGGGCTCTGAACTCTGTGTCTGACCCCTGCTATCTGTGCTCTAGTATGGAAATCACGTTACTGTTATGATCATTTCAAGCATTTTTCAGTGAGAGAGAGCACAAGACCGGCCTGGTAAGGGTATGTATTGCTATCTCCTGTTCACGTTCCCTCCCTTCTTTCTCTTGGTTTGTTTTCCACATGACTGGGAAACAATTGCTTCTTCCACATGGAGCCCTTCTCCCATTCCTGGGAAAATAGCAGGGAATAAGGAACATTTGCATAATCGTCTTTAGTGCTATTGTGGGCGGGCTTTGGATGCCAGCACAGAGTTGCAGACTGGCCACCTGTCCAGAACAAATGAACTTAGCTTTTGTATAACGTTATCTGGTTTTCCACAGTGTTATTTTTGTGTAATGAATAACTCGATTAAAATATTATAAAACCCTGTCATTCAGTAAATGTTTGCATTGCGTTTAAATCCCCCTCTTCCAGGGGCGAGGGGGGGAGAGAATTTCCTCTTTCTGTGTTAGCACAACTATATTTTCAAGCTGCCTCTGACATAGTTTTATAACTGCTTTTGTGAAATTATCCTCATGAATATTAATTAGGGGTGTGGGAAGAAGAAAACCCAAACCTCAAAATGATTTGCATTCGTCCTGGTATAAATGATAAATTAAGTGTTGTCTAATGTTTTCTAATGGTCCATTTCACCTATGTAAAACAATTAATTAAACAATTGAGTTCTTAGTGGGGAAAGAGGAGGAGGGTAGGAAAGGGTGCTGAGGACACTGCCCATGCTAGTGCTTCCTCACAAGAATTAAGCTTCTTCTCTGTACACATTTTTTTGACTTTTGCATGTANCCTGTCATTAAAGATGCAGTAACAAACTAAGTTTAATTTCCACATTTAAGGAGAAAATTATAAAAGGCGTTCTTATGTTTGGTTTGGTGCTTTTTGTGGCGAAGATGTAGGAAGGACAAACTCTTGGTGCCACATTTTATTGCACATCAGCCTTAGCACTAAGAACATATAGGTATACAATGATTGAGTTTCGATTGCTGCTTTATCATACTTTTTAGCCATAAACCTCCTGTAACATAAACGTGATAACGAGATTTCCATATTGCTATGTTTAACTTGTATCTTTTACTGCTTGAGTCCTTTGTCCATATTGCAGAGCAATTGGGCAAAGTTTGGCTAAATAACTGTTACTAAGTTAAGAATACAGACAGGCACATTTTTTTAATTCCTCAGCTTTTTCTTATTTCCAGTAGCAGTTCAATGGTAAAAGATGCATTTAGCCAGTAGAACATTATTATTTTAACTCTCTTTTTGAGCCCTTAGTCAATACTCTGCAGTGTCTGTGGCATTTATGCTTGCTGTTTGGTGGCAGTGGATAGGTACATGGGGATTTCTGTCAATCATCAACTACTCTTGCATTTATATTCTTTTCTCAAGACACAAACCATGTACATTTTACTACCTTGTTTTGCTGCTATCTTGCTCCTTATTTCACGTTTATCACCATTTGTGTGGGTATGGAGCAGCTGCTGCTCTTTTATTTCCCTTAGCAGTCATTTGATAACGCTTCTGATGAAAGTGGCATGTTGCTATTTACAGATTACCTGTATGTCAATAATATCAGTTGTACAGGTATTTGAATTACTGTGGACTTTGGTATGAAAACTGCACGGAAAGACTGGCTGATCTGTCTCTCAGGTTGCTGTTGGTCAGTAGGAAAGTTAAGTTTAAAGGAAGCCACATATGTCTGTCAGATTACATGTTTTGGTTTGTGGGTTTAGTTTTTTTTTTTTTGAGGGAACACTAAAATCAATCAATTGCATGTTGCTACAATGAAAAATAATTCCATTACAGTGAAAGGTGTTAGGCAGGAAAAACCAAATATTTAACATCTCTAAATTAAAAAGACAAGAAATTTCAAGCCCAAGATTTATTATTTCAGCAGTTAATATTTTCACATATCTTTTGTTTTTACATGTCTGGATGGTTTATTTATGTATTTTAGAAAATTATGAATGCTATTACTTACAGCAGTAAAAAAAGAGACATTTTGTTTGATTGGCAAAGCATGGTATCGTTTGCAAACCCTGAGTCATTAAATATGTGTTTCTCTGCCTGAAATGTGTTGTTTAAAAGCTAGCAAAATAGTGAATTGGAGAATCTCTGCATGTTGATGGATTTGACGTTTTTTTTAAATCTTGTGTTCATTCTTTCCTGCTTTGCCAGTGTCTTCTGTAATAGCTGGAAATTGAGTTCACTTTTTCTACTCTCATCCTCTGACTGAAGAACTGGAAGTTCTGTAATTCTTAGTTTGAGATTCTGATTTACAGCTGTGGTTCAGAGCAGTTTTTATAGGAACAGTTCTCAATATATGACTTAATCTGGGGGGATTTAAAAATCTGAATGTTCAGTGTGATACGATTCCTTTCTCCATTACTTATTGATGAGGTTTCCTAGGTTTGCCAGTTGTCAGCTTGCTGATGTAGCTTTGAGATTTAGGATGTTATGTGGGTATGGGAATCTCACTCTTTGTTTTCTTATTAGAAGCCTGACCTCTGGTACCTCGTTTTAACATTAGAGCAGACTCTAATGGTCTGTGTTGAAAGTGCATCCAGCTGGAATTGCATCTTGGGATGGGCGGTAAGGGGGACTGGAATCTTTGGAAGCCATCATGAAGCAAGTAGACAAGCTACTTAATAATTTATAGCTTGCTGTCTTAAGAGTTGTAAGCGTTTTGACTGAAGAGGTTTTTGTTTAACCTTTCAGTGCTTTCCATGAAGGCTGTATTTAGGTTAGAAATTATTTGCCTTTGAAGAACAGTGGAGAATACAGAACCAGATGACTTTGTCATCTATTAATTAATGCTTTGTGTTGCTACCTAAATGTAAAGGCTTGCTCAGATCTCTTCAGAGCTACAATGTATTGCGAATACATTAAAATGTTTGTTAAGCAGAAAATGAACACAACAATATTTTTTTGCAAATCTTGACAGATATGTTTGTTAAATCCCTTTAAATTTAATTTACTTGTAACAGGTGGCTTTTTCATGTTCTTTAACCTTAAATATTATATTAAACTGGGGAAAATGTAATACTAGGGAAATGAGGAAAGAAGTTGCTTGTCTGCTAGATTGTAATTTCACTATATTTGGTGTTTATATGAGTGACTGTTCTTAGAAATAATATGGGCACCTTGTAGCAAAGTAATTTCTAGTAGTTTAAATAAAAATACTGAGATTCCCAGCCATTCCTACATCAAAGAAAGAAAAGTGCCCTTGGGTTTTCAAGTGCAGGAGAATGAAGCAGTGTTGGACTGAGTTGTGTGAAGATGCGCAAAGGAAAAGAGAACCAGAAATACAGTCCAGGGTTGCTTGTATAAAATACTGTCTGTAAACTCTATCTCTGTTTTCATAAGTGAGAGTTTTTCTGTGAGCTTTTTCCACTTCCATAAATGTTATCAAACTAAAAAGTTTCAAGCACTTTCTGATGACAGTCTCTCAAGCATTCATCTAGAGAAGAAACATTTGTAAAATGTACTGCTGACGTTCTCAGTGTGACTTTTCCATCTCCAGTCAATGAGCAGTTGTTTGCTCACTTTGAATAGTTCTCCTGTCATTGTATCACTGAAACTGCAAGGCACTAGGAGACAAATTTAATAGTCTTTTCTTCGTCTTATTTCACTTGTTTCAAGGGTATTATTAAAGACATAAACCTCTATTTTCATTTGTATTGCTTTGAATTCAATTCTGAGTAGCTGCATGTTTTCTAGAATTATTGTGTGGATTCACTTTTCCTTACATGAATGTTCCCTTTTGCAATCAAACTGATCTCTTTTTTCCAAGGACTCTCCACTTTGGGGAGGATCTGGTCTTCATTGCACAGTGTGTCTTGCAAATCAGTGCTAAATTTTGTTGTTTTTTTTCCTAAACAATCTTACATATGAATTCTACTGGACCTCCCTTCTCCCCCTATTAAAGTATGCTTAATGGTGCTTGGATACTTTGGATAGTATTATTTCTACCTTAAGGACTGGTGTATTTCCAGTTGAGTTATGGTGCTTTTTCTGAAGGCCCTGAAATGCAGATATTCACATGAGAAATACTACCTTTGATGTACTGGTAGTCTTTGGAAAGACTGCAGGATGTAATCCGTATGTTGATCATTGTATGTACTGGTAAATTAACAGTCAACTGTAGATAAAGAAATAGTGGAGCTCATGGTCAAGCTACTGTGCTGTAGTGTGGTATTGCGCATCGGCTGAGCCTGGTTTATTGATGTGCTTATGTCTGGCACAGTTGGCTGCTGTGAGAGCTTGGCACACTGCTGTTTTGGACATTAACATCAAGCAACCAAGCCATTAGAAGAATAAAATGCTCAATGTGCTGCTTAGCATAGTTATGCTACAGTTTCACAGAGCTCAGCTCCAGCTGCTGATCACTGTATAGCCGCACTTCTCATCAAGCAGTGACTTTTTAAATTCATCTCCTGGATCAACAATAACGTTTGACTCTTCACTGAAAGAATCTGGTCTTGCATTTGTCACTAGTAAGACCATTCACACAGTTACTGCGTTTTATTTGACACAGAGTAGTCTCATTTTTATGACTGTTTCATCATAATTACATCCTGAAAGTCTCCTGAAAGTTTTGAGCAGTAAGGCACAGCACCCAAAGTCAATCAATTCTGTTGGCCACATCTATGCAAACACAGTTTTCCCTCTCCACCCAGCTAGTCTGCATAATCTTTGATAGGAACAATTTGTGGTTTTCTGAGTAGGCTGGCGAAAGGCTGTTCCTGTTGGACTAAAGTTGTAGTAGTTGCTTATGCTGGAAGTTGTAGATTATTATTATTTTTTTATCCTTACATCATTTTAAAAACTGTACCTACTAATATTTGCAAAGTGAAAGTTGCTCCTAGGTTAAAGAATAACGACCTGTAAATCCATATCAAAGCTTTACTTTGAGTACACAATGACTGAATATACTGAAGTATGAAATACTGCAACTTCAGATAACTGCAGTGTTCTCTGAAATGAATGTAAGGTGCTTGTGTTCTGAAGTGGTGTCGTGTTAACTAATCTTGTGTCATTGTCTTCTGTGCTTAAATAATATATATAATGTTAATATTTGTATATAACTTAAGTGTTAAACTTGAGCAGCTGTTACTATATTAGATATTTAGAGGTTTTGGTCTCTATGTTTCCACCTTGAAGTTGTAGAGTGCCGATCCATTTGGAGGATACCACTGCTCCCAGCAGTCCATGTGGAAAAAATGACAGTATTATGTATTTTTCTCATTTAAGTTGCTGAGCTAAAAATATAATTGAGAACTTCCATTTATCATTGAAGCAAAACTTTATGATAAACTGGATGAGCAAAAAATCTGGGACAGTGTCTTGTACACTAGTGTGAATGTCTGAAATATGAATCTGTTTCCAAGTAACTCCTTTCAGTCCTGTGCTCAGCTACCTTTACATTAAAATTTAGTATCTTTACTACCAGTATAGACTTTTAAATCTTCTATTTGTGGTAATTTTGGACTTCTCTCAGTGCTCAAGAACTTGGTTTATAGCCTTTGGTAAACATACAAACAAAAAGATTAACTTTGTTTGAGAATAAACTTATTACCCTGATCCCAAATAAGTTTGGCCCAAGCAGTCTCAATATGATTTTACAACTATATTTCAATCCTGCCCTTCTCCCCTAACATCCTCTCCCCATCACCCTGTCCCCCCCCGCCTTTTTTTTTTACCTGACCTGGAAGGAGACTAGGGCATTTGCCATATCTATTTTTTGAAAACAGTATCAGGAGGACATTGCATATGTCTGTGGAGAATTAGCACACAACTCATTTAGAAAGCAGAAAAAAATACCATCACAACAATCTCAAAAGATTACAGAGATTTCCAAACTTGTTTTTCCTACCTTTCCCACTTCAAAATTACCCAAACTAAACAACTTAGCCTCTGTATGGCTTAATTTTCATTATGAGAACACTTAATACAAACTACACAAGGTCTGTTAAGGTTCTGACACAAGCGAAGAAAAGCCAGAAATGCCCAGTAAAGAGGAAATGTACCATATGTTTCCCAGTCCTTAGCTGCCAAACTCAACTTCTTCCCTATTGTGTTAGCGTGTTAGAGACCAGATGGTCCGCTTCCCCCATCACCAGGCATTTTCTTGCATTTCTTAGTTGTTCTGTTTGTTGGATAATACTAAGTCCATGAGTTTCACATGTGAAATATATCTGTATAGAGGTTCTTGTGGGCAGACCTACACTTTGCAAATGTTGAGAGTGAATAAATTTGTGTTGTAAATATCTGAAAACACACCTTCCTCGTCTTCTGGATGGTTTTCATCAGTTCGTTTTCTGAGGAGATTAAATTGATGGGGTTTTTTTCCCCCTTCTAAAGTATTCCTGCTAAATTCTTTCTTAAATGAGCAGGAAGTAAACTTGTTTTCTATATGAGTGAAGTCAAACAGTTGATCTTAGGTGATCTTGGCAGCTCTTATGAGAGGTGGCTTACCTTGTAACTTCAGAGAAAAAAAAAATTTCTAATAGACTGTTTTTTCCCTTTGGCGAGTACTTTGTCACCTGCATCCTGGGCCGTGGAGGTTATTTTTTGCTACGGATATTTGAACATGAACACAAGCTTTAGTATTTCTGCAGTATTGGAACTGCCTGCTCTTCTCTTGAAAACAGAGATTTATTTTTTAAAAAAGATACTCTTGATTTAAGTTATCAAGATATTTTGAGATACCAAATTTACCCTTAGTAAACTTAAAATGCTAGTAAAGACAGTTAAAGGTTACTCAAACCTTATTTATAGTTTCACATAGTCTGAGTATCCTTATTCAAAGATGCCTTCTGTTGTTTGATTTTAAAAGGACAAAATAAAATACAGTAAAAACTCTGAAATATGTACTAGTACTTTTTAAGGCCAGATTATGGAATATGGATGTTATCTCAGAGGATTGTTGCATGAGCTGTAGGGTGTTTGAGGACAGATGTTCTAGGAAAGTGCTTTTCACCAAATAGTATTACTGTTAATGGTTCTTCTTGAAGTTAATGTGGAATCTTAGGAGAGTGGGAAATTTTATATGTTTGTGTTCGTGATAAGAGAAATGCAGAGATTGCAAAATTTGAAATTCACTGCTGCTTTTTGAAAACTGAATGTGAGCTTTGGAGCGACCTTGCTTGGGGAATGTTGCTATCAGTGATCGCCTTTAGACCTTGTTTAATTATTTGCAGTAGTGTTGGCAAGGTGCATTCACCTGTGTACTTCTGACAGCAAACTTCTGCCTTCACAAGCATTATAGGTATTACAGCTCTGCAGGAGAAAGTTCTTGAAGATTTTTAATAAGCAGAGCATGTGATTTTCATGGACTTAAAGTGGAATTGTTTTAATTGTTTCTTTAAAAAAATCAATTATGGCACTCTGTTGGCAGGGGTAGGATAAGAGACATTGCAAAATACAGTGCAACCTCTGCAACCATTGAACTGTTGAACATACCTATGTGTTTTAGAGCAGACAAATGAAATATTTACCTGAAGCTGCAGATAACTGAGGCTGCAGATAACTGAGACTGCAGATAGCCAGCAGCGTGCCGAGATGGCCAAGAAGACCAATATCATCCTGGCTTGCTTCAGTAGTAGTGTGGCAAGCAGGACTAGGGAAACACTTGTCTATGTACATGGCACTGATAAGGCTGCACCTCAAAATCCTGTGTCAGTTTGGGCTTCTCAGTGCAAGACAGACATTGAGGCTCTAGAGCATGTCCAGAGAAGAGCAATGAAACTGGTGAAGGGTCTGGAGCACAGGTCTTTTGAAGAGCAACTGAGGAAACTGGGATTGTTTTATCTGGAGAAAAGGAGGCTGAGTGGAGACCTTATCCCTCTCTACAACTGCCTGAAAGGAGGTTTTAGCGAGGTGAATGTTGGTCTCTTCTCCAAAGTAAGAAGTGATAGGACAAAAGGAAACGGCCTTAAGTTATGACAGGGGAGGTTCAGACTGGATACTAGGAAAAAAATCTTCACCAACAGGGTTTTGAAGCATCAGAACAGGCTACCCAGGGAAGTGCTGTAGTCACCATCCCTGGAGTTATTTCAAAGACATGTAGATGTGATGGCTGGGTTTAGTGGTAGAGTTGGCAGTGTTAGGTTAACAGTAGGTCTAGATGATCTTAAAGGTCTTTTCCAACCCAAAGAACTCTGTGATTCTATGACTCCACCACAGCACTGGGCAGGGGGCAAGTGCAGCCTGGCTACTTGTCTAGGACAGCTGGACCTACTGCTTACTGCCACACCCAGGAGAGTCAGGATATGCAGGGAAACCACTGCCTATTCTTACCACCATCAACATGTGAGAAACGGGAAGCTTGGTTTCCTAAGGTTGATTTTTATATTCATCCCAGGAATGTAAAATTCAGCTTTGCATTTAGCATTGGAAAATCTTGACTCAGCTCTGTCATCTTGGGGTGTGAACATTGACAGTTTCAGACAAACAGTTAATTTCTCATCATTTGAACTTGAGTGCTGTCTGGGCATCTTGCATTTTGTGCATTGCAGTGTCATGTTTGTGACGTTGCAATCTGCTTCTAGCAGCTCAGACATAAAGTGGAGTAGTAGACCAGGGGTTAAACATTCTTGAGAATGTCATTTGTCATCTCAGCTCAGCTGAAAGATCGAAGAAACTTCTATTGTTGAAATATAGAAATGGCAAAAAATTGAGCAGTAATCAGTGGTGCGTTGCTCTGACTGATGCATAATAAAAGGCTGAAGTTTGAAATTAAGGGAAGGAAACACTACTTGTCTTTTGTTCTTGTTGGGAATGTCTTCTGAAATCTCTTGCCTCTGTAAATGGAAGATGAGATTTTTTTTTTTCATTTTTAAAGGTCTATGAATCCAGTGATCAGATCACATCAATTTGCAGATTGGCTGTTGTGAGGAGGCCAGTCAGACGGGGGGAAAAAACCCTGTTCTATACACGTTTATCTTGAAAGTTTATTTCTTAAGCTTATTATTTTCCTCTGTATTTCCTTGCAGGACACAATCCCATCAGGTTTTGTTTTACTTCTGAAAAACCATTTAGATCAAATTCCCATTGTCAATAATGTATTTATTCTTCCTTTTCTCTACCACAGCACATCATCTCCACTAAAATTATTGAGAGATAGTTCACCAGTCCCTTTTTCTGCATCAATTTTCAAACTTCACTAACTAGGAGAAGAAAGAGGCTTTGGTGTCTGCTGACCTGGAATGTTGAAAATAGTATTGGGTATGGCTGGACTCACAAGCTGCCTCATTAATCCAGCTGTTTTACTTAAGATCCTAAGCCTTTGTTTTCTATAACTGGATCATGGTGCCAAAACTTACAGGCAGATGTAAGCATGGACACTTTTCTTTCTGATTTCCAGAGAACAGTTGGGTTGTTTGTTCAGCTGACAGAGTTGTTCAGCCAAAGTGAATAATCTCTGGTTTTGAAATTTGCAGATCTTTATATCTCTCTGTCTTCCACACTTAACATTTGTAAGCATACTTTTAGTATATACTTATTCACTCAGAATAAACCAAAACTGTCAGTACAGAGATTAAATTTACTGTCTCCTGTAGCGTTTATGTTAATTCTTTTACTGATCAGGGCATAACCAGATACGTAGTGGCAAACATTTTTCTTCGTCCTTGGCTGTTGTAATAGAAGAAAATAAGTAGGGGTGTGAAGGAAGGGAAGACAGAACTGAGCATGACTTGGAAATGACTGCTGTTTGACTGCTGAATTTGATAGGTTTGGCCTTGTGTTTCTCTCATCATCAAATTGTATTGCACAAATTGTGTAAGTGTTCGTACTTAATGTCTGTATTTCATAATGGATGTTGTAATTTGCCCTTATCGGGATACTCCTTTTCCAATGAGAACATGTGAAATACTCCCAAAACCTAGAAGAAGTCTGGCATCAAGGACACTTCTGTGGAAAATACAAGTTTCTCAGGGAATGCTGCATTAATCAGTTAAACAGTTTGTGACGATTGTGGAGCAGTGAGGAAACGTGCTGCTGCAGCAGGATGGGGCTACCAGTAACGCTTGTGATGCTTGAGTGTGGAAATAGGTAGTCTCTTTTCCATGCAAATATGAGTTTTCTGAGATACTTGAGAAAAAGGTGCTTTACTCAATTAACCCCAAACTATATAAGTTTATGATTATGTAGCTGTAGAAACAGATAGGCTCTGCACATTCTTTACTATCATCATCTTGTACTAGAGTGTGTTGTATTTCAGCAGTGCTAAAAGGAAACTTTCAGGGTTTACTATTTAAAAAGAATACTTGAAACAGAATGGACAAGAAATATTAGTTTAAATAACCCACCAAGAGAACTGTGAAGTCTGAATAGTGATGATAATGATTTCCAGAGTGAAATTTTCTTATGTAAACTTTGCCAGACGTGCCAAATACCAAACCATACCAACTTAATTTAAAACACAGCATTGTATTCTCAGATGGATTTTTGTGTTTCCCCCACAATATGATGTATGCATTTAAACTAATGCCAAAAAACTGACCTATAGCTTTTGAATTTTAATTTTTTTGGATCACCTAATTATATTCATATTCATATTCTTCATATACTTCATATTCTGAAGGTAGAACAAGCTTGGGAGCTAATCACCGAGTGCAAATTTAATTTTGACACTGTAGCATGATAAACGTTAGAATAGTAAAACTTTGGTTGTCGTAAAGTGATCAATAAATATCATGCGAAGCACAACAAATCTCATAGCTATTTGCCAGCTGTTTTAGGATGGGAAAAAAATAAGCTTTGTGCTACGTAAAACATGGAGCTGTGTCAATGCTTTGTAATCATGTGAACGTTTAATTAAGAAGTTCCCACAGAACAGAAAATGCCAACCTGCTCAGTGGTGAAGACATTTACAATGACTAACACTGAGCAACTTCAGGAACGGCTGGTAACGGTGCTTCAGAGAGAAAAACAAATTCAGAAACGTTTTTTTTGCAACATGGAAGAAAATGAATGTAGGATGTATTCCTTTGCAGGTAGAGAATGGAAAGAAGTAATGTTTTGCAGTCTATTTCTAGTGCAATAAAATACAGACTCTTTGAAGAAATGCTTATTACAGATGAACATTCAGATCCACCAATTAAGAGCTCTAATAATGTGGAAGGAATAGCTGCCAGAATTGTTTTCTGAGATTCTTTACAACACTAATATAGCCATGACATTAAAAGCCAGTATTTCCAGTTATTACACTTTTTCAATATTTTAAATATTCAAAAATTCAGTTACTGAGAATGATGTTATTTAAACATATGCACACATATTTATGGCTTATTTATAAATGCAGAGTCACACATCAAGGGTGACAGAACACTAATTTTACGCTCCCAGACTCTGAGGCTGACTTGGTGAAGTCTTAAATGCAATTTTCAGTAACGGTCTGTCTTTGAAACAAGATAGATGGGTCACTAAACAGTCTTTGTTTTAGTCCAACATTCCTATATGCTGTCTTTTTAGCGCTCTGTGGTTTGAAATAGTTGAAAGTAACTTTAAAGCAAGCAAAAGTATTAAGGTTACACAGTGTGCTTGTTTGTGTGTGCACAGAATATTTTAGCAAAGCTGCTACCTTAAACTAGACTGACTTCAGTTAGGTAAAGAGATGACTAATCTATATTCCTGCATCCCAGCTAATAAATAACTCTAACTTGTGTATTCTTCTGCATTCTTAATTTCTTTGAAACATCTTCTGCCAAGCATCTGAAATGCAGCTGTATCAGATATTATTGGGGGACAGTTGCACGAGTGCTTTGATCTGTAGTGAGTGGTGCTTGCCTAGGGACAAAAAGTAACTTTAGCATGGAGACTGAATTTGTTGGGCAGATATGGGTTTGTTTGTCTGCAGTTTTATAGAAAATATGCAGACTTTTCAGATTTAGGAGGTGAGTCACGTAGCTTTATAGGCCAGTTCAGTGGCTGAGATGCCATTGCTACTATTGATAAAGCTGGAGAAGTCCTCTTGGCATCTTTACACTCCCGTATTTATAGAAATATATTGATTAGATCTTCACTATACTTCCTATTGGTATTAAGAAATAATCCATTTTGACCTTATCCCAACAGATGTATTTACAACTTCTCATGATGCATTACTGAAAGATTTCTAGATGATCATTAACATTAACTTACATTGATGACAGCTACTGAATTAGAAGTGTTTGCAATAAGAACTTTTAATACATTATGGCTTACACTGAAAGACACTGTAATGCTTAACTTGTGTCTACCATGCTTATATGTGGTAATGTCTGAAGTTTCTCTTAACGAGTGCATTAAGTAACTTACCTATTGCTGTACATTTACTTTCTTTAATTTGTAGCTGATAATTATTTTGTAACATAAGTAGTAGCTTTATTTGCTAACATAAGTAGTTAGCTTTAGCAGATACTATCACCATTTCTTGTCTCCTGTCCCATTGTTCTTAATCACATAGCTTTCTATATAATCTGTTTTCTTTGAAGAAACTGAAGATTAATGCATTTAATTTACATAAAGTTCTTAGTTCATAGTTCTGCATTTTATTAATAATCTGAGCAATGACTGCAGTTATTAGAGTATTGTTGTCTTTCTGTGATACTGCACTTGCAGGCTTTTAAAGCTGGTTGCAATTTGAACTTCCCGTTTATTTAATTCTTTCCTGAAACACTCAATTTCACCACATCAGGATTCAGCTGCATGTGTTTTATAACCATGTGATCAAGTGGAAGTAAAATTGGACTGTGGAATTTTCCTTAACTGCACTTCCTCAGTTAACACTACTTCTGATGTCACATGTGTGCCTCAAATTTTCAGGTAATTTCCAGCCTGTGTTTTCAATTTATACTTTCTTTTCATATCTTTCTACACTTTACTTGTAGTATGTAAGAAAATACATACGTTATGTAATGTTATACTATAGCTTATTTTCTGTGTTCTTACTGTCCCATCACAGTGTATCTCATTCTTGTATAGTTCTCTTCTTTTGCTTACTTTTTCTGCATGTCTGCATGAATTGGGCATCCTTTATTCTCCCAGAAAATCACTACAGAACTGACCGAACAATTAAGTTGCTTCAAAAAACACATTTGAACTTGCAGGGTCAGAATGTGCTTCTCCTGTTTGCAATCACTTCTCTACCATCAAGCATCAAATGCTATTTTGAAAGCGAAAGTTTTGATTTTCAGGTTCCTTTACAAACCAAGCTTGACCGGTCTCCTCCAAACCCAGTTTGGTTAGGTTATAAATAAGTCTTTTTCTTTCTTTCTACTTTTTTGGGGGGGTGGGGAGGAGCATGGGGAGATAGGAGTGTTAAAGAAAGCATTTCCCTTTTTAGAAGGAAAGAAATAGCAAGTATTGACCATGACTCGTTGAAGTTACTAAGGGCAGGAGAGCTGTGTGAATGGGTTATAAAATCTGTATTAACCAACTTTTTGCTACTACTTTTAATGAATGTTTTGGATCAGAAACTAGTTCCAGTGCTGCTGGAGAAAGCGCTCATGTGGTGTAGTTTGCTGGTGCAGATTGATGCTACTAGAGCTGTTTTACTGAAAGGATGATGAGGTTTTTTTCAAATTTTTCTGTCAGGCAGGTGAACTGGTTAATGTCTGGTTTTAGTCCCTAGTTCGGTCTTTGCCTATGAGATTCTGTCCTGAATCTTCCGTTTTATAGAGCAGTTGCTTGCCACATTATTCTCCAGAAAAAATACTGTAGAGGATGAAGTTATTGCCATATTCCATCAGCTGAGCAAGATCTGCATTACCAGAAATTTGGAATTCAGAATTACATTAAATCTTCACACATTACAGAACTGGGTAGTGCCAGGTTATGGTCTCAGCAGAACATATCTCTTTGAGATGGTTGTAGTGAAGGTGAGAATTTGAGAAGCTGATGATTTTTGTGTGTGTGTGTTCCTAATTGGTGGTTTCCTTTTTCCCATGTCATCCCAACATGATCCTTGTCTGTCTCTCCCTGCCAACATGGAGCTCCCACTTGGGGTGGGGCAGGGGAGAGTCAATCAGCATTTCAGGAGTCCATAGAGTTAGTTTTGTGCTTGCTGCAAGTGGTGGTTTTCAGAAGTTCAAACAGAAAGTTGTGCACTCTACCTGACAGCAGTGCTAGTTCAGGCCCCATGTGAAATACCTTCAAAGTAGCACTTCTTTGTGCTTTTGGTTTGTATCCCTTAAAAGGGCAGGAAATGATGATGAGGAGGTGATACTGATCTCTCCCATCTCCTTCTTCACAGGCAGCGCTTGCTAAGGTAAGTTTTGTGCAAACAACTTGTTTGGGACAGAGGAAGGATGTGGCATTTGCTTCACAGAGAACATGGGAGACTGGTGGGTCCAGTCAGTGTGAAAATAGTTCCTGTTCTGACTGGATGATACAACTCTTCTCTACTGTTACTTTTACACATGATATTTGTATTATATTTTGTATAGGTGATGGTGCTGTGTCCCAAGAAACGTCACTCTGAATCAGTGCTAGCACTCAGACCTATAAATGTAGCAAACCAGATATTTATCTATGCCTTTGTTCTCTTCAGTCTTTTAATAGCAAATTTATATGGTCTGTGTCTCAAAACTTAGAGCACCTTTATAAAAGGTGATGTGTGCCTTCTTGATTTACAACTGTTCTGGACCCTTGAGAAGATCAAGAACAATTTAAACAGTTTTGAGTGGTTGCAGGAGGTGCAGCAGTCTGCAGTGGCTGGCTGTGAGCCACAGGGCCGGTAGCACTTCTCTGCTGGCATTTTAGCATGTTCCTCCCCAGTTCTGGTTGCAAGGGGGCTTTTGGAAGAAACTGCAGTCTTCCTCCTTAGTTAAATTCTAGTGCTGGTGCTTCTTGCCTCTTCTTTGTGGAGTCTGAAGGTAAAATATGTTCCATATGCATCCAGGTACAGGATCTCCAGAGCTTTCTGTTGTAGTGTGGCACATGATACTTACTAACACTTGCTGATAGACAGACAGCAAAAAATCATCAGTCATTCTCCACACTGAATGTTCATGCAATATTAAATGGGATTTAGGGGCCCTGACCTTACTGTCTAGGTGTGCTTGTCAAGGTCCAAAGTTGCTAAAACTTTACCTAAATGTATAAAATGAACTCAGCCAAAAGCTTTATTGTCTAGCGCACTATGAAGGAAAAGAGATGATTTTTTTAAGAAACCATGTAAAGCAACAATACCTCATTTAGTAATACTGTACAGGGCTTCATCTACCAGGAGTAGGATTTCCCCCAGAAGCACAGACTATTGAACCAAGAAGCAAACATATTTTTTCTCCAGAACTGCTAATCTGCCTTCAGCTACACAGAAAATTGGTGTAGTAGGACCTTTCCAAATTTATTTAACATAATCTGAGGCTCTGCCTTTTCCTGAGGTTTTCTAACAGTTTATTAGTGACTTTAAGCTATGAAAAAAGACTCTGTATTTAGGTTTATGAAGAGCAGCTTCACAATCTAGAAAAAGTTACTGCAAGTATAGGGAGGAGTAATTGTAGATGATCTAAATCTAAATGTAAGTTACGTATATTTTGAAGACTAAAAAAAAATTTTAGCAGTTCCCCACATATCAAACTTGGAGACTGGGGGCTAATTCTGTTCAACCTGCTTCTGTTTCTGGTGTCTTGCAGAGATGTGGAATGTATCCTGTACACTGAGGAGCTAAAAATGGCTTTGTTGGCAAGAGGAGAGTCACTAGATTTGAAGCTGGCTCTCGATACTAGTCAGGCAAGCTTAGAGTGGATTCAGAGGAGAAAACATGTTGAAATACTCACTGGACTATGCAATAAGACAGTTTTGCATCAATGTAGACATTTTTAGGAGTAATTTAGAAAAAGGCCTTGAAAATAACCTGGAATGTTTCTGAATGGCAACATATCTCAAGTTTAGCAATTTAAAATATATAATTTAGAAAGTGAACTTATACAGATGGATACTTACCTTGGTTGTTGTAACTAGTTTTATTCTAGTTTGTAACTTGCTCAGAGTTGGAAAGATTTACAGTTTAGTTATGGGCATTATTTTTTGAATGCCTAAAATTTGAAAGCCAAAACCAGGAGAACTTGGAGAAAAAGCAAATAATGTGAAGCTTTGTAAATGGTGTTTTTTTGACTTACAGTTTATTGAAGTGATCTGTCAGGATATTCTTAGTAATGGAGATACTCAGATATAAACCTCCAATATTTATTTTTTTGCCAAGTGGAGTAGAGTACTGTGGGTAGATTGGCTCATATTAATCCTTAGGTTATATGTCTGTCTTGGCCTGATGAAAGATGAGAAATAGAATAGGTTAGAGGATATTTTGATGAATAAATCTGAATTGGCTATAAGTTGAGTCAGCTTGGCCGCAGAGGGTTTACTTTCTTATGATTTTCCCTCTCAAAACTGTGCGTGTTGTCTTTGAAAACTTTCAAACCTGTGAAAAAAGGGGCCAACTTAATGCCAGTTCTCTTTAAAAAAAGTGCTGAGGGAGTCAGACTTGAGTTATATAACCTGACCAAGGCGACAAAAGGAACCTTGTGGTTGGTGTATGCTACAGGTCACCTGGTCAAGGAGACCTGACTGATAAAACCTTCTTCCTTCAGCTACAGGAAGCTTCACACTTGCAAGCCAGGGGAGTTATAGGCTGCACATTAGGAAAAAAATTTTTCACAGAAAGGGTCATTGGTCACTGGAACAGGCTACCCAGGGAGGTGGTTGATTCACTTTCCCTGGAGGTGTTTAAGGCACGGGTGGATGAGGTGCTGAGGGTCATGGTTTAGTGTTTGATAGGAATGGTTGGACTTGATGATCCGGTGGGTCTCTTCCAACCTGGTTGTTCTGTGATTCTATGATTAAGGGGATGCAGTGGTCACCAGTGCAAGTGAGGTTATCAGTGACATCGAGATCGGAGGCAGCCTGAGCTGCAGTGATGACACAGTAGTGGAGTTCAAGGTCCTGAGGGATGTGGGACAGTGAGGGGCATATTGAGGACCCTGAATTTTAGGAAAGCAATCTTCCAGCTCTTCAAGGAGTTAGTAGGACCCCCAGGATACATTCCTCAGGGACAAGGGAGCAGAACAGAGCTGGCAAATATTTAAGAATGCTTTCCATAAAGTGCAGGAGTGCTCAGTCTCCAGGTGTAAGAAATCAGGCAGAGAAAGGAAGAGACCAGCATGGCTGAGTTGAGACCTGCTGGTCAAAATGAAGACTAAGAGGGAACTCACAGGCAGTGCAAGCAGGTAACCTGAGAGGAGTATAGTGATGCTGCCTGGCTGTGTAAGCATGGAGTCAGGAAGGCCAAGGTGCAGCTGGAGCTGAACTTGGCAAGGGAAGTCAAGACAAGCAAGAAGGTCTTCTACAGGTACATCAACCAGAAAAGGAAGGTTAAAGAAAGCGTACCCCCATTAATGAATGAAAATGGTGACCACATATCAACAGACAAGAAGAAGGCTGAGGTACTTAACAACTTTTTTGCCTCAGTCTTCACTGGCAAACGCTCTCCTTACACCTTCAGGATCCATGGACAACAGGAAGGGGACCAGAGGGTACAATCCCTCCCACTGTGGGGGTGTGATCAGGTTCATGATCACCTGAGGAACTTGAACGCTTATAAATCTATGAGACCTGATGGGATGCATCCTGGAGTCCTGAGGGAATTGGCAGATGTGGTTACCAAACCACTCTCCATGGTATTTGAAAAGTCATGGCAATCAGGAGAAGTCCCTGGTGACTAGAAGAAGGGCAACATTGTGCCCGTTTTTAAAAAGGGTAAAAAAGAGGATCCTTGGAACTACTGACCTGTCAGCCTCACCTCTGTGCCTGGAACGATCATGGAATGGGTCTTCCTAGAAGCTCTACGAAAGCACATGGAAGACGAGGAGGTGATTGACGGCAGCCAGCACAGCTTCACCAGGGGCAAATCCTGTATGACCAATTTAGTCTGTGATGGGGTAACCACATCACTGGACATGGGAAAAACAATGGATGCAATCTCTCTGGATTTCTGTAATGCCTTTGACACAGCCCCCCACAACATCCTTCTCTCTCAATTGGAGAGATATGGATTTGATGGGTGGACTGTTCACTGGATGAGGAATTGATTGGGTGGTTGCATTCAGAGAGTAGTGGTCAACAGCTCAATGTCCAGATGGAGATCAATGACAAGTGATGTCCCTCAAGGGTCTGTGCTGAGACCAGTGCTGTTTAGTGTCTTCATCAATGATATTGATAGCGAGATCAAGTGCACCCTCAGCAAGTTTGCAGATGACACCAAGCTGATTAGTGCAATGGGCACTCCAAAAGGATGGGATCTTATCCAGAGGGGCCTGGACAAGCTGGAGAAGTAGGCCTTTGTGAACCTTGTGAGGTTCAACAAGGCCAGGTGCAAGGTCCTACACCCAGATTGGGGCAATACAGAGTTTCATTACATGATGGTGGATGATGTGATGGAGAGCAGCCCTGCAGAGATGAACTTCGGGGTGTTGATTGATGAGAAGCTTGATATGAGCCGGCAGTGTGCGCTCACAGCCCAGAAGGCCAACCATATCCTGGGCCGCATCGAAAGAAGTGTGGCCAGCAGGTTGAAGGAAGTGATTCTGCCCCTCTATTCCTCTCTTGTGAGCCCTAATCTGGAGTACTGTGTCCAGTTCTGGAATCCTCAACAAACTGGGATTTGGAACTGCTCCAGGGAGGTTGTGGATTCCCCATCCCTGGAAGTGTTCAAGGCCAGGTTAGATGGGTCCTTGGGCAGCCTGATCTAGTGGGACGTGTCCCTGGCCATGGCAGGGGAGACTGGAACTAGATGATCTTTAAGGTCCCTTCCAACCCAAACCATTCTGTGATTCTATGATATATCATTCAGGTTAGTTAAAATTCCTAGAAAATCATTGCAGCAATAAAAACAAGTGTTAGGAGAAACTGCTTAATACCGGTTTAGTATAATTTTTTTTTTTTACTTTTTTTTTTGCTGTTGCAGTTTAACAGATCTGCAAATGAAGAAGATGCTAGTTGTATTGACTTTAGAGAGGTTATTGATTCTTTTATACATGCTAGGGAAATGTGGTCTGCATAAAATGTCAAAACCATGATGGAAAACATTTGGAAAATCATGTAGGTATCGAGTAGTTCTTTCTTAAAATGAATGAAGTTTCTTTGGACCTCTTCTAGTAGTCAGCATTATTGTTAGTAGCTTGGAGGATGAAATAGGATGTATGTATATTAAATTTACTGATATTCACTCAGGATGGGATGACTGGTGAGTCTGCCAACAGTACTGGCATTCAAAATCAGCCTGGAAAATCAGCATACTGTCCTTCAAGTGCTGGCTACTATGTTTTAAGGAGGATTTGGAGAAGCTGGAGAGAGACCAGATGAAAGCAGTGAAAATCAAGGGCAAAGAAAATAAGTAGGTTACAAATTAAGACTGAAGAATTTAGATTTTAATGAAGCGGCACATGTTTAATGCATTAAGGAAGTCTTGAAACTAAAAAGACTGTTGTTTTATGGTTTATCTACTGTGTAACATGTTGCAAATTGAGGCCAGAGATGTTAAGCACATAAGAGTAAAACCAGTGAGGCATTGGCATAACTCTCCACACTCTTTCCTGAATCATCCTGGTGAACTTGAGGGATTGTCATGTAGATGGCCTTTTGCCTTGCCTTTCCGTAGAATGTCACAGATACTCCTAGCAATGAACTAAGCAATTCTCAGGGGGTTGTTTTTTGGATTTTTTTTCACTTTTAATGCTTAAATATAGAAAGTAATGCTAAACTCCAGGAGCCAGATGTTCTGTAAGTAATAAACACACTTCCACTTCCAGTGAAGTAATGAGTTTAACTCTTAACTTCAATTTAGCAAATGAACAAAACCCATGAAGGATAAGAAATTTGACATTTCCTTTGCTAAACCCAGTTGGAAGAGTGCCCAGGGTGATATTTAACTGCTGTAAATTAATTTTTCAGCTTTCTGCTTTGTTTTCTTTTGCCTGCTTGTCATGCTTCAAATATTTAAAAAAGAACTTAGAAATAAGGCAGCTTGGAAGGATATTGTGAATAGAACAGAACTGTGTATTTTCTGGATCTGGAATCATCCAATTTTAGGAAGGAACACCTTGTCTCCAGGAAGGAGAAGCAGTGTAATCAGTGATGCGTCTTTACATTAGATAAACAGTATTTTGCAGTGTTTCTGGAGAGTTTTAAATTGATACTGCAGGCATACAGGAACCTCTTTTATTGATTGTTGAACTGTATAAAAGGCAGTCCTAGCAGGTTTTGATCTGCGCCTTTCAGAAAGTATTAGGACGCACTGTAGAAGTCCATGTGCTGCCTGTTACGTGGTTTGTTTTCATTTTTATTTGTGCTGTAGCAGCACTTTAGTCATGGTCTCATTGCCTAAGGCTCTGTGTAAGCTCCAAGCAAAATAATTTTGTCTGACAGCATTTTTGTCATCAGCTTATGATGTAAATTGGGCCAAGTCAGATCCCATGTGGAATCTCTGAATTGAGTCTGTGCTGAGCGGTATTCATTCTCATGAAGTCATTAGAGGTTTTATTGAATCTAGCTCTAGTAAATAAAATATCACTTTAAATAATCACTGGGAAGACTTAATAACTATCTTGGAATTTAATATTGAGACTAAATTGTTCTCTATTCAGGAGCTGGAGTCTTCTTTCCTACTATGCAAACCTCCTTGCATTTTCCCCTCCCACATCTTCCTTTCTCCCTGTCTAAATGTTTTGAAGAGACTAGCAACAGTGTAAAATATGTTTCAAGTTACTCTTCAAACTTGTGGTGGAAAAAAATCTGTATGATTGATAATGCTTTCTATGAAATTGTTGGCACTAAAGATTTTGCTTTTTCTGTGAGTCAGGCTCACCAAGCTTGAAAGTCATGTGAAGTCTTACATAGGAAAAGAATTTGAGAGCAGTGGGGAAACGCAAGCATCTGACTTTTTTGGATGCATTTAGGGTTTTTTTTCTTGTAGTAGAAGCATTCTTGAAAGTATAGAAATTTCACATAACTCAGTTGTGTGAGGTTTTTTTTCCTTCTCTTTTTGGAAGATCCTCATTATATGACAGTTCTTCATTCTCAGTCAGTCTTACTGTCTTACAGCTGAAATGTGATTTTTAAAATATCTGATATCAGTCAAACTGTTGTCTTTACAATGACAAGGAAGTCTTAATGTAACTCTCGATTTTATTTTGTAAGAACCAGCAGTACTGAAATAAAAAAAATTTCCATCTTATATGCAACTCACAATAATACTGGTTCAACATTACTGAACATTTTTTTCATTTAAACATAAAGCAGAAGAAAACTGTCTTATGCTTAAGCAATGAAAGGGTCTGACAATAAAAATTTAGACGTAATAAACCTAATAATTTTTCTTGCTGCAATTGGAAAGCCTTGGTTTGCATACTGAATACAACTGGCTTCTAAACTTCTGTGAAGTCAGTTGAGTCAGGAATAATCTCACTCCTCCCAGAGAAGTCAACTAAAAAGGTAGATGCTGAAAACCTCTCCCTTGAGGAATGTTTGCCTGCCAGAAGAGTACTTAGCAAACAAAATAATGCAATTTAGTAAACAAAATAATGTCAGAAAGCTGCTGCTGCTGCAGCACATGATACACGGTCGGTGATCTCAAGGATCAGTCAAGCAAATTGCCGTGCATGCATCTGTGGAGAAAGAGAATAGTGTTACATTTTGTCACTCACCAGTGACCAGTGGTTGGAAAAGTTGTCCTTCCGACTAGAAAAATAGTATATTAACATCATGTAGTAGATAATGGATGTTAAACATACAGGACATTGGCTTTCCAACTCAAGACTTAGAATCATAGAATCACCAGGTTGAAACCACCTCTTGGATCATCGAGTCCAGCCATTCCTGTTTGCCACTAAACTGTGTCCCTGAGCATTTACTTCATCTACCCATCCTTTAAACACCTCTAGGGGTGGTGACTCAACCACCTCCCTGGGCAGCCTGTTCCAGGGACCAGTGACCCTTTCCATGAAAAACTTTCTCCTGATGTCCAGCCTGAACCTCCCCTGGCA